>CM037868.1:27483054-27566408 GCA_021292105.1 Anadara kagoshimensis
TGAAGCTCCAAGTTTTCAATATAGATAACCAGAGGTGCGATTGTGTTGATTTCCAAGAGATTTTTCCAATATCCTTAACCGTAGACGCAAAAATTGCAACTTTGTAACTAGTTAGGGTTGGGATTAGGGTTAATGTGATAATAACGGCATGAAGCTCCAAGTTTCAATATAAATACCCAAGGTGCGATGTGTTGATTTCCAAAGAGATTTTTCCGATATCCTTTCCATACCCGCAAAAATTGCAACTTTGTAACCGTTTAGGTTTATGGCTAGGGTAGGTAAGAATAACGGCATACAAGCTCCAAGTTTTCAATATAGATTTCCAAGAGGTGCGATGTGTTGATTTCCAAAGAGGTTTTTCTGATATCCTTTCCTATCCGGAAAAATCGCAACTTTGTAACCGGTTAGAGTTAGGGTTAGTGTAAGAATAACGGCATAGAAGCTCCAAGTTTTCAATATAGATATCCAGAGGTGCGATGTGTGATTCCAAAGAGATTTTCCAATATCCTTTACCGTAGACGCAAAAATCGCAACTTGTAACTAGTTAGGGTGGGATTAGGGTAATGTGAGAATAATGCATGGAAGCTGCAAGTTTTCAATATAGATATCCAGAGGGTGCGATGTGTTGATTTCCAAGAGATTTTTCCGACATCCTTTTCCATATCCGTAAAATCGCAACTTTGTAACCGGTTAGGGTAAGGGTTAGGGTTAGTGTAAGAGTCAGGGCCATAGAAGCTCCAAATTTTAAAATAAGAATCCAGAGGTGCGATGTGTCGATTTCCAACGAGATTTTTCCGACATCCTTTTCCATATCCGCAAAAATCGCAACTTTGTAACCGGTAAGTGTTAGGGTTAGGGTTAGTTAAGAATAACGGCATAGAAGCTCCAATTTTTAATATAGAATCCAGAGGTGCGATGTGTGATTTCCAAAGAGATTTTTTGATATCCTTTTCCATATCGGAAAAATCGCAACTTTGTAACCGGTTAGGGAAGGGTTAGGGTTAGTGTAAGAGTCAGGGATAGAAGCTCCAATTTTTAAATATAGAAATCCAGAGGTGCGATGTGTCGATTTCCAACGAGATTTTTCCGACATCCTTTTCCATATCCGTTAAAAATCGCAACTTTGTAACCGGTTAGGGTAAGGGTTAGGGTTAGTGTAAGAGTAAGGGCCTAGAAGTCCAAATTTTAATATAGATACAGAGGTGCGATGTGTTGATTTCCAAAGAGATTTTCTGATATTTTCCATATCCGGGGAAAAATTGCAACTTTGTAAAACCGGTTAGGGATAGTGTTAGGGTTAGTGTAAGAAATAACGGCATTGAAGCTCCAAGGTTTTCAATATACATATCCAGAGGTGCGATGTGTTGATTTCCAAAGAGATTTTTCCGACATATATTCCATATCCGTAAAAATCGCAAACTTTGTAACGGTTAGGGTAGGGGTTAGGGTTAGTGTAAATCAGGGCTAGAAGCTCCAATTTTAAATATAGAGATATCCAGAGTGCGATGTGTTGATTTCCAAAGAGATTTTCCAATATCCTTTACCATAGACGCAAAAATCGCAACTTTGAACAGTTAGGGTTGGGGTTTAGCGTTAATGTGAGAAAACGGTATAGAAGCTCCAAGTTTTCAATATAGATATCCAGAGGTGCGATGTGTTGATTTCCAAAGAGATTTTTCCGATATTCTTTTCCATATCAGCAAAAATCGCAATTTGTAACCGGTTAGGGTAGGTGTTAGGGTTAGTGTCAGAATAACGGCATAGAAGCTCCAAGTTTTAATATAATTATCCAGAGGTGCGATTGTTTTTATTCCAAGAGATTTTTTCCGATATCCTTTTCCATACCCAAAAATTGCAACTTTATAACCGTTTAGGGTAGGGCTAGGTAAGTGTTAGAATAAACGGCATAGAAGCTCCAAGTTTTCAATATAGATATCCAGAGGTGCGATGTGTTGAATTTCATAGAGATTTTCCGATATCCTTTTCCATATCCGAAAAAATCGCAACTTTATAACCGGTAAGGGTTAGGGTTAGGGTTAGTGTAAGAATAACGGCATAGAATCTCCAAGTTTTCAATATAGATTTCCAGAGGTGCGATGTGTTGATTTCCAAAGAGATTTTTCTGATATCCTTTTCCATATCCGGAAAAATCGCAACTTTGTAACCGGTTAGGGTTAGTGTAAGAATAATGGCATAGAAGCTCCAAGATTTCAATATAGATTTCCAGAGGTGCGATGTGTTGATTTCCAAAAAGATTTTTCCGATATCATTTCCATACCCGCAAAAATCGCAACTTTATAACCGGTTAGGGTTAGGGTTAGTGTAAGAGTCAGGGCCTAGAAGCTCCAAATTTTAAATATAGATATCCAGAGGTGCGATGGTTGAATTTCCTAGAGATTTCCGATATCCTTTTCCATATCCGCAAAAATCGCAACTTTGTAACCGGTAAGGGATAGGGTTAGGGTTAGTGTCAGAATAACGGCATAGAAGCCAATTTTTAATATAGATATCCAGAGGTGCGATGTGTTGATTTCCAAAGAGATTTTTGATATCCTTTTCCATATCCAGAAAAAAATCGCAACTTTGTAACCGGTTAGGGTTAGGGTTAGGGTTAGTGTAAGAATAACGGCATAGAAGCTCCAAGTTTCAATATAGATATCCAGAGGTGCGATATGTTGATTTCCAAAGAGATTTTCCAATATCCTTTACCGTAGACGCAAAAATCGCAACTTGTAACAAGTTAGGGTTGGGATTAGGGTTAATGTGAGAATAACGGCATAGAAGCTCCAAGTTTTCAATATAGATATCCAGAGATGCGATGTGTTGATTTCCAAAGAGATTTTTCGATATTCTTTTCCATATCAGCAAAAATCGCAACTTTGTAACCGGTTAGGGTAGGTGTTAGGTTTAGTGTAAGAAAACGGCATAGAAGCTCTAAGTTTTCAATATAGATATCCAGAGATGAGATGTGTTGATTTCCAAAGAGATTTTTCGATATATTTCCATACCCGCAAAAATCGCAACTATAACCGGTTAGGGTTAGGGTTAGGGTTAGTGTAAGAATAAACGGCATTGAAGCTCCAAGTTTTCAATATAAATATCCAGAGGTGCGATGTGTTTATTTCCAAAGAGATTTTGTCGATATCCTTTTCCATACCACAAAAAATTGCAACTTTATAACCGTTTAGGGTTATGGCTAGAGTTAAGTGTAAGAATAACGGCATAGAAGCTCCAAGTTTTCATATAGATATCCAGAGGTGCGATGTGTTGAATTTCATAGAGATTTTCCGATATCCTTTTCCATATCCGAAAAAATCGCAACTTTATAACCGGTAAGGGTTAGGGTTAGGGTTAGTGTAACAATAACGGCATACAAGCTCCAAGTTTTCAATATAGATATCCAGAGGTGCGATGTTTCATTTCCAAAGAGATTTTTCCGATATCCTTTTCCATATCCGCAAAAAATTACAACTTTGTAACCGGTTAGGGTTAAGGTAAGGGTTAAGGTTAGTGTAAGAATAACGGCATAGAAGCTCCAAGTTTTCAATATAGATCCAGAGGTGCGATGTGTTGATTTCCAAAGGAATTTCTGATATCCTTTTCCATATCCGAAAAAATCGCAACTTTGTAACCGGTTAAGGTTATGTAAGAATAAACGGCATAGAAGCTCCAAGTTTTCAATATAGACATATCCAGAGAGATGCGATTGTTGATTTCCAAGAGATTTTTCCGATATCATTTCCATACCCGCAAAAATCGCAACTTTATAACCGGTTAGGGTAGGGTTAGGGTTAGTGTAAGAATAACGGCATTGAAGCTCAAGTTTTCAATATAAATATCCAAGAGGTGCGATGTGTTGATTTCCAAAGAGATTTTTCCGATATCCTTTTCCATACCCGCAAAAAATTGCAACTTTGTAACCGTTAGGGTTATGGCTAGGTGTAAGTGTAAGAATAACGGCATAGAAGCTCCAAGTTTTCAATATAGATATCCAGAGGTGCGATGTGTTGAATTTCATAGAGATTTTCCGATATCCTTTTCGATATCCGTAAAAATCGCAACTTGTAACCGGTTAGGGATAGGGTTAGGGTTGTGTAAGAATAACGGCATACAAGCTCCAAAGTTTTCAATATAGATATCCAGAGGTGCGATGTGTTGATTCCAAAGAGATTTTCCAATATTCTTTACCGTAGAACAAAAATGGCAACTTTGTAACAAGTTAGTGGGATTAGGGTTAATGTGAGAATAACGGTATAGAAGCTCCAAGTTTTCAATATAGATATCTAGAGGTGCGATGTGTTGAATTTCATAGAGATTTTCCGATATCCTTTTCCATATCCGCAAAAATCGCAACTTTGTAACCGGTAAGGGATAGGGTTAGGTTTAGTGTCAGAATAACGGCATAGAAAGCTCCAATTTTTTAATATAGATATCCAGAGTGCGATGTGTTGATTTTCCAAAGAGATTTTTCCGATATCCTTTTCCATACCCCAAAAATTGCAACTTTATAAACCGTTTAGGGTTATGGCTAGAGTAAGTGTAAATAACGGCATAGAAGCTCCAAGTTTCAATATAGATATCCAGAGGTGCGATGTGTTGAATTTCATAGAGATTTTCCGATATCCTTTTCCATATCCGAAAAAATCGCAACTTTATAACCGGTAAGGGTTAGGGTTAGGGTTAGTGTAACAATACGGCATAGAAGCTCCAAGTTTTTCAATATAGATATCCAGATGTGCGATGTTTTGATTTCCAAAGAGATTTTTCCGATATCCTTTTTCATATCCGCAAAAAATACAACTTTGTAACCGGTTAGGGTTAGGTTAGGGTTAAGGTTAGTGTAAGAATAACGGCATAAAAGCTCCAAGTTTTCATATAGATTTCCAGAGGTGCGATGTGTTCATTTCCAAAGAGATTTTTCTGATATCCTTTTCCATATCGGAAAATCGCAACTTGGTAACCGGTTAGGGTTAGTGTAAGGATATTGCATAGAAGCTCCAAGATTTCAATATAGATTTCCAGAGGTGCGGATGTGTTGATTTCCAAAGAGATTTTCCGATATCATTTCCATACCCGCAAAAATCGCAACTTTATAACCGGTTAGGGTTAAGGTTAGGGTTAGTGTAAGAATAACGGCATTGAAGCTCCAAGTTTTCAATATAGATATCCAGAGGAGCGATGTGTTGATTTCCAAAGAGATTTTTCAGACATCCTTTTCCATATCCGCAAAAATCGCAACTTTGTAACTGGTTAGGGTAAGGTTAGGGTTAGTATAAGGTCAGGGCCTAGAAGCTCCAAATTTAAATATAGATATCCAGAGGGCGATGTGTCGATTTCCAAAAGATTTTTCCGACATCCTTTTCCATATCCGCAAAAATTGCAACTTTGTAACCGGTTAGGTTTATGGTTAGGGTTAGTGTAAGAATAACGGCATAGAAGCTCAAAGTTTTCAATATAGATATCCAGAGGTGCGATGTGTTGATTTCCAAAGAGATTTTTCTGATATCCTTTTCCATATCCAGAAAAATCACAACTTTGTAACCGGTTAGGGTTAGGGTTTAGGGTTAGTGTAAGAATAACGGCATAGAAGCTCCAAGTTTTCAATATAGATATCCAAGGTGCGATATGTTGATTTCCAAAGAGATTTTCCAATATTCTTTACCGTAGACTCAAAAATCGCAATTTTGTAACAACAAGTTAGGGTTGGGATTAGGGTTAATGTGAGAATAACGGTATAGAAGCTCCAAGTTTTCAATATAGATATCCAGAGGTGCGATGTGTTGAATTTCATAGAGATTTTCCGATATCCTTTTCCATATCCGCAAAAATCGCACTTTGTAACCGGTAAGGGATAGGGTTAGGGTTAGTGTCAGAATACGGCATAGAAGCTCCAATTTTTTAATATAGATATCCAGAGGTGCGATGTGTTGATTTCCAAAGAGATTTTTCTGATATCCTTTTCCATATCCAGAAAATCGCAACTTTGTAACCGGTTAGGGATAGGGTTAGGGTTAGTGTAAGAATAACGGCATAGAAGCTCCAAGTTTTCAATATAGATATCCAGAGGTGCGATATGTTGATTTCCAAAGAGATTTCCAATATCCTTTACCGTAGACGCAAAAATCGCAACTTTGTAACAAGTTAGGGTTTGGGGATTAGGGTTATGTGAGAATAACGGCATAGAAGCTCCAAATTTTCAATATAGATATCCAGAGATGCGATGTGTTGATTTCCATAGAGATTTTTCCGATATTCTTTTCCATATCAGCAAAAATCGCAACTTTGTAACCGGTTAGGGTAGGTATTAGGTTTAGTGTAAGAATACCGGCAAGAAGCTCTAAGTTTTTGAATATAGATATCCAGAGATGCGATGTGTTGATTTCCAAAGAGATTTTTCCGATATCATTTCCATACCCCAAAAATCGCAACTTTATAACCGGTTAGGGTTAGGGTTAGGGTTAGTGTAAGAATAACGGCTTGAAGCTCCAAGTTTTCAATATAAATATCCAGAGGTGCGATGTGTTGATTTCCAAAGAGATTTTTCCGATATCCTTTTCCATACCCGCAAAAAATTGCAACTTTGTAACCGTTTAGGGTTATGGCTAGGGTAAGTGTAAGAATAACGGCATAGAAGCTCCAAGTTTTCAATATAGATATCCAAAGGTGCGATGTGTTGAATTTCATAGAGATTTTCCGATATCCTTTTCGATATCCGTAAAAATCGCAACTTTGTAACCGGTTAGGGATAGGGTTAGGGTTAGTGTAAGAATAACGGCATACAAGCTCCAAGTTTAAAATATAGATATCCAGAGGTGCGATGTGTTGATTTCCAAAGAGATTTTCCAATATTCTTTACCGTAGACTCAAAAATGGCAACTTTGTAACAAGTTAGGGTTGGGATTAGGGTTAATGTGAGAATAACGGTATAGAAGCTCCAAGTTTTCAATATAGATATCTAGAGGTGCGATGTGTTGAATTTCATAGAGATTTTCCGATATCCTTTTCCATATCCGCAAAAATCGCAACTTTGTAACCGGTAAGGGATAGGGTTAGGTTTAGTGTCAGAATAACGGCATAGAAGCTCCAATTTTTTAATATAGATATCCAGATGCGATGTGTTGATTTCCAAGAGATTTTTCGATATCCTTTTCCATACCCAAAATTGCAAACTTTATAACCGTTTAGGGTTATGGCTAGAGTAAGTGTAAGAATAACGGCATAGAAGCTCCAAGTTTTCAATATAGATATCCAGAGGTGCGATGTGTTGAATTTCATAGAGATTTTCCGATATCCTTTTCCATATCCGAAAAAATCGCAACTTTATAACCGGTAAGGGGTTAGGGTTAGGGTTAGTGTAAGAATAACGGCATAGAAGCTCCAAGTTTTCATATAGATATCCAGAGGTGCGATGTTTTGATTTCCAAAGAGATTTTTCCGATATCCTTTTTCATATCCGCAAAAATTACAACTTTGTAACCGGTTAGGGTTAGGGTTAGGGTTAAGGTTAGTGTAAGAATAACGGCATAAAAGCTCCAAGTTTTCAATATAGATTTCCAGAGGTGCGATGTGTTCATTTCCAAAGAGATTTTTCTGATATCCTTTTCCATATCCGGAAAAATCGCAACTTTGTAACCGGTTAGGGTTAGTGTAAGGATAATTGCATAGAAGCTCCAAGATTTCAATATAGATTTCCAGAGGTGCGATGTGTTGATTTCCAAAGAGATTTTTCCGATATCATTTCCATACCCGCAAAAATCGCAACTTTATAACCGGTTAGGGTTAAGGTTAGGGTTAGTGTAAGAATAACGGCATTGAAGCTCCAAGTTTTCAATATAGATATCCAGAGGAGCGATGTGTTGATTTCCAAAGAGATTTTTCAGACATCCTTTTCCATATCCGCAAAAATCGCAACTTTGTAACCGGTTAGGGTAAGGGTTAGGGTTAGTATAAGAGTCAGGGCCTAGAAGCTCCAAATTTTAAATATAGATATCCAGAGGTGCGATGTGTCGATTTTCCAAAAAGATTTTTCCGACATCCTTTTCCATATCCCAAAAATTGCAACTTTGTAACCGGTTAGGTTTAGGGTTAGGGTTAGTGTAAGAATAACGGCATAGAAGCTCAAAGTTTCAATATAGATATCCAGAGGTGCGATGTGTTGATTTCCAAAGAGATTTTTCTGATATCCTTTTCCATATCCAGAAAAATCACAACTTTGTAACCGGTTTAGGGTTAGGGTTAGGGTTAGTGTAAGAATAACGGCATAGAAGCTCCAAGTTTTCAATATAGATATCCAGAGGTGCGATATGTTGATTTCCAAAGAGATTTTCCAATATTCTTTACCGTAGACTCAAAAATCGCAATTTTGTAACAAGTTAGGGTTGGGATTAGGGTTAATGTGAGAATAACGGTATAGAAGCTCCAAGTTTTCAATATAGATATCCAGAGGTGCGATGTGTTGAATTTCATAGAGATTTTCCGATATCCTTTTCCATATCCGCAAAAATCGCAACTTTGTAACCGGTAAGGGATAGGGTTAGGGTTAGTGTCAGAATAACGGCATAGAAGCTCCAATTTTTTAATATAGATATCCAGGGTGCGATGTGTTGATTTCCAAAGAGATTTTTCTGATATCCTTTTCCATATCCAGAAAAATCGCAACTTTGTAACCGGTTAGGGATAGGGTTAGGGTTAGTGTAAGAATAACGGCATAGAAGCTCCAAGTTTTCAATATAGATATCCAGAGGTGCGATATGTTGATTTCCAAAGAGATTTTCCAATATCCTTTACCGTAGACGCAAAAATCGCAACTTTGTAACAAGTTAGGGTTGGGATTAGGGTTAATGTGAGAATAACGGCATAGAAGCTCCAAGTTTTCAATATAGATATCCAGAGATGCGATGTGTTGATTTCCAAAGAGATTTTTCCGATATTCTTTTCCATATCAGCAAAAATCGCAACTTTGTAACCGGTTAGGTAGGTATTAGGTTTAGTGTAAGAATACCGGCAAGAAGCTCTAAGTTTTGAATATAGATATCCAAGATGCGATGTGTTGATTTCCAAAGAGATTTTTCCGATATCATTTCCATACCCGCAAAAATCGCAACTTTATAACCGGTTAGGTTAGGGTTAGGGTTAGTGTAAGAATAACGGCATTGAAGCTCCAAGTTTTCAATATAAATATCCAGAGGTGCGATGTGTTGATTTCCAAAGAGATTTTCCGATATTCTTTTCCATATCAGCAAAAATCGCAACTTTGTAACCCGGTTAGGGTAGGTGTTAGGTTTAGTGTAAGAATAACGGCAAAGAAGCTCTAAGTTTTGAATATAGATATCCAGAGATGCGATGTGTTGATTTCCAAAGAGATTTTTCCAATATCTTTCCATACCCGCAAAAATCGCAACTTTATAACCGGTTAGGGTTAGGGTTAGGGTTAGTGTAAGAATAACGGCATTGAAGCTCCAAGTTTTCAATATAGATATCCAGAGGTGCGATGTGTTGAATTTCATAGAGATTTTCCGATATCCTTTTCCATATCCTAAAAATCGCAACTTTGTAACCGGTAAGGGTTAGGGTTAGGGTAAGTGTTATAATAACGTCATAGAAGCTCCAAGTTTCAATATAGATATCCAGAGGTGCGATGTTTTGATTTCCAAGAGATTTTTCCGATATCCTTTTACATATCCGTAAAAATCGCAACTTTGTAACCGGTTAGGGATAGGGTTAGGGTTAGTGTAAGAATAACGGCATAGAAGCTCCAAGTTTTCAATATAGATATCCAGAGGTGCGATGTGTTGATTTCCAAAGAGATTTTCCATATCCTTTACCGTAGACTCAAAATCGCAACTTTGTAACAAGTTAGGGTTGGGATTAGGGTTAATGTGAGAATAACGGTATAGAAGATCCAAGTTTTCAATATAGATATCCAGAGGTGCGATGTATTGATTTCCAAAGAGATTTTCCGATATTCTTTTCCATATCAGCAAAAATCGCAACTTTGTAACCGGTTAGGTAGGTGTTAGGGTTAGTGTAAGAATAACGGCATAGAAGCTCCAAGTTTTCAATATAAATATCCAGAGGTGCGATGTGTTGATTTCCAAAGAGATTTTTCCGATATCCTTTTCCATACCCACAAAAATTGCAACTTTGTAACCGTTTAGGGTTATGGCTAGAGTAAGTGTAAGAATAACGGCATAGAAGCTCCAAGTTTTCCATATAGATATCCAGAGGTGCGATGTGTTGAATTTCATAGAGATTTTCCGATATCTTTTTTCCATATCCGAAAAAATCGCAACTTTGTAACCGGTAAGGGTTAGGGTTAGGGTTAGTGTAAGAATAACGGCATAGAAGCTCCAAGTTTTCAATATAGATATCCAGAGGTGCGATGTTTTGATTTCCAAGAGATTTTTCCGATATCCTTTTCCATATCCACAAAAATTACAACTTTGTAACCGGTTAGGGTTAGGGTTAGGGTTAAGGTTAGTGTAAGAATAACGGCATAGAAGCTCCTAGTTTTCAATATAGATATCCAGAGGTGCGATGTTTTGATTTCCAAAGAGATTTTTCAGACATCCTTTTCCATATCCGCAAAAATCGCAACTTTGTAACTGGTTAGGGTAAGGGTTAGGGTTAGTATAAGAGTCAGGGCCTAGAAGCTCCAAATTTTAAATATAGATATCCAGAGGTGCGATGTGTCGATTTCCAAAAAGATTTTTCCGACATCCTTTTCCATATCCGCAAAAATTGCAACTTTGTAACCGGTTAGGTTTAGGGTTAGGGTTAGTGTAAGAATAACGGCATAGAAGCTCAAAGTTTTCAATATAGATATCCAGAGGTGCGATGTGTTGAATTTCCTAGAGATTTTCCGATATCCTTTTCCATATCCGAAAAAATCGCAACTTTGTAACCGGTAAGGGATAGGGTTAGGGTAAGGGTCAGAATAACGGCATAGAAGCTCCAATTTTTTAATATAGATATCCAGAGGTGCGATGTGTTGATTTCCAAAGAGATTTTTCTGATATCCTTTTCCATATCCAGAAAAATCACAACTTTGTAACCGGTTAGGGTTAGGGTTAGGGTTAGTGTAAGAATAACGGCATAGAAGCTCCAAGTTTTCAATATAGATATCCAGAGGTGCGATATGTTGATTTCCAAAGAGATTTTCCAATATTCTTTACCGTAGACTCAAAAATCGCAAATTTGTAACAAGTTAGGGTTGGGATTAGGGTTAATGTGAGAATAACGGTATAGAAGCTCCAAGTTTTCAATATAGATATCCAGAGGTGCGATGTGTTGAATTTCATAGAGATTTTCCGATATCCTTTTCCATATCCGCAAAAATCGCAACTTTGTAACCGGTAAGGGATAGGGTTAGGGTTAGTGTCAGAATAACGGCATAGAAGCTCCAATTTTTTAATATAGATATCCAGAGGTGCGATGTGTTGATTTCCAAAGAGATTTTTCTGATATCCTTTTCCATATCCAGAAAAATCGCAACTTTATAACCGTTTAGGGTTATGGCTAGAGTAAGTGTAAGAATAACGGCATAGAAGCTCCAAGTTTTCAATATAGATATCCAGAGGTGCGATGTGTTGAATTTCATAGAGATTTTCCGATATCCTTTTCCATATCCGAAAAAATCGCAACTTTATAACCGGTAAGGGTTAGGGTTAGGGTTAGTGTAAGAATAACGGCATAGAAGCTCCAAGTTTTCAATATAGATATCCAGAGGTGCGATGTTTTGATTTCCAAAGAGATTTTTCCGATATCCTTTTTCATATCCGCAAAAATTACAACTTTGTAACCGGTTAGGGTTAGGGTTAGGGTTAAGGTTAGTGTAAGAATAACGGCATAAAAGCTCCAAGTTTTCAATATAGATTTCCAGAGGTGCGATGTGTTCATTTCCAAAGAGATTTTTCTGATATCCTTTTCCATATCCGGAAAAATCGCAACTTTGTAACCGGTTAGGGTTAGTGTAAGAATAATGGCATAGAAGCTCCAAGATTTCAATATAGATTTCCAGAGGTGCGATGTGTTGATTTCCAAAGAGATTTTTCCGATATCATTTCCATACCCGCAAAAATCGCAACTTTATAACCGGTTAGGGTTAAGGTTAGGGTTAGTGTAAGAATAACGGCATTGAAGCTCCAAGTTTTCAATATAGATATCCAGAGGAGCGATGTGTTGATTTCCAAAGAGATTTTTCAGACATCCTTTTCCATATCCGCAAAAATCGCAACTTTGTAACTGGTTAGGGTAAGGGTTAGGGTTAGTATAAGAGTCAGGGCCTAGAAGCTCCAAATTTTAAATATAGATATCCAGAGGTGCGATGTGTCGATTTCCAAAAAGATTTTTCCGACATCCTTTTCCATATCCGCAAAAATTGCAACTTTGTAACCGGTTAGGTTTAGGGTTAGGGTTAGTGTAAGAATAACGGCATAGAAGCTCAAAGTTTTCAATATAGATATCCAGAGGTGCGATGTGTTGATTTCCAAAGATTTTTCTGATATCCTTTTCCATATCCAGAAAAATCACAACTTTGTAACCGGTTAGGGTTAGGGTTAGGGTTAGTGTAAGAATAACGGCATAGAAGCTCCAAGTTTTCAATATAGATATCCAGAGGTGCGATATGTTGATTTCCAAAGAGATTTTCCAATATCTTTACCGTAGACTCAAAAATCGCAATTTTGTAACAAGTTAGGGTTGGGATTAGGGTTAATGTGAGAATAACGGTATAGAAGCTCCAAGTTTTCAATATAGATATCCAGAGGTGCGATGTGTTGAATTTCATAGAGATTTTCCGATATCCTTTTCCATATCCGCAAAAATCGCAACTTTGTAACCGGTAAGGGATAGGTTAGGGTTAGTGTCAGAATAACGGCATAGAAGCTCCAATTTTTTAATATAGATATCCAGGGTGCGATGTGTTGATTTCCAAGAGATTTTTCTGATATCCTTTTCCATATCCAGAAAAATCGCAACTTTGTAACCGGTTAGGGATAGGGTTAGGGTTAGTGTAAGAATAACGGCATAGAAGCTCCAAGTTTTCAATATAGATATCCAGAGGTGCGATATGTTGATTTCCAAAGAGATTTTCCATATCCTTTTCCGTAGACGCAAAAATCGCAACTTTGTAACAAGTTAGGGTTGGGATTAGGGTTAATGTGAGAATAACGGCATAGAAGCTCCAAATTTTCAATATAGATATCCAGAGATGCGATGTGTTGATTTCCATAGAGATTTTTCCGATATTCTTTTCCATATCAGCAAAAATCGCAACTTTGTAACCGGTTAGGGTAGGTATTAGGTTTAGTGTAAGAATACCGGCAAAGAAGCTCTAAGTTTTGAATATAGATATCCAGAGATGCGATGTGTTGATTTCCAAAGAGATTTTTCCGATATCATTTCCATACCCGCAAAATCGCAACTTTATAACCGGTTAGGGTTAGGGTTAGGGTTAGTGTAAGAATAACGGCATTGAAGCTCCAAGTTTTCAATATAAATCCAGAGGTGCGATGTGTTATTTCCAAAGAGATTTTTCCGATATTCTTTTCCATATCAGCAAAAATCGCAACTTTGTAACCGGTTAGGGTAGGTGTTAGGTTTAGTGTAAGAATAACGGCAAAGAAGCTCTAAGTTTTGAATATAGATATCCAGAGATGCGATGTGTTGATTTCCAAAGAGATTTTTCCGATATCATTTCCATACCCGCAAAAATCGCAACTTTATAACCGGTTAGGGTTAGGGTTAGGGTTAGTGTAAGAATAACGGCATTGAAGCTCCAAGTTTTCAATATAGATATCCAGAGGTGCGATGTGTTGAATTTCATAGAGATTTTCCGATATCCTTTTCCATATCCTCAAAAATCGCAACTTTGTAACCGGTAAGGGTTAGGGTTAGGGTAAGTGTTATAATAACGTCATAGAAGCTCCAAGTTTTCAATATAGATATCCAGAGGTGCGATGTTTTGATTTCCAAAGAGATTTTTCCGATATCCTTTTACATATCCGTAAAAATCGCAACTTTGTAACCGGTTAGGGATAGGGTTAGGGTTAGTGTAAGAATAACGGCATAGAAGCTCCAAGTTTTCAATATAGATATCCAGAGGTGCGATGTGTTGATTTCCAAAGAGATTTTCCAATATCCTTTACCGTAGACTCAAAAATCGCAACTTTGTAACAAGTTAGGGTTGGGATTAGGGTTAATGTGAGAATAACGGTATAGAAGATCCAAGTTTTCAATATAGATATCCAGAGGTGCGATGTGTTGATTTCCAAAGAGATTTTTCCGATATTCTTTTCCATATCAGCAAAAATCGCAACTTTGTAACCGGTTAGGGTAGGTGTTAGGGTTAGTGTAAGAATAACGGCATAGAAGCTCCAAGTTTTCAATATAAATATCCAGAGGTGCGATGTGTTGATTTCCAAAGAGATTTTTCCGATATCCTTTTCCATACCCACAAAAATTGCAACTTTGTAACCGTTTAGGGTTATGGCTAGAGTAAGTGTAAGAATAACGGCATAGAAGCTCCAAGTTTTCCATATAGATATCCAGAGGTGCGATGTGTTGAATTTCATAGAGATTTTCCGATATCTTTTTTCCATATCCGAAAAAATCGCAACTTTGTAACCGGTAAGGGTTAGGGTTAGGGTTAGTGTAAGAATAACGGCATAGAAGCTCCAAGTTTTCAATATAGATATCCAGAGGTGCGATGTTTTGATTTCCAAAGAGATTTTTCCGATATCCTTTTCCATATCCACAAAAATTACAACTTTGTAACCGGTTAGGGTTAGGGTTAGGGTTAAGGTTAGTGTAAGAATAACGGCATAGAAGCTCCTAGTTTTCAATATAGATATCCAGAGGTGCGATGTTTTGATTTCCAAAGAGATTTTTCAGACATCCTTTTCCATATCCGCAAAAATCGCAACTTTGTAACTGGTTAGGGTAAGGGTTAGGGTTAGTATAAGAGTCAGGGCCTAGAAGCTCCAAATTTTAAATATAGATATCCAGAGGTGCGATGTGTCGATTTCCAAAAAGATTTTTCCGACATCCTTTTCCATATCCGCAAAAATTGCAACTTTGTAACCGGTTAGGTTTAGGGTTAGGGTTAGTGTAAGAATAACGGCATAGAAGCTCAAAGTTTTCAATATAGATATCCAGAGGTGCGATGTGTTGATTTCCAAAGAGATTTTTCTGATATCCTTTTCCATATCCAGAAAAATCACAACTTTGTAACCGGTTAGGGTTAGGGTTAGGGTTAGTGTAAGAATAACGGCATAGAAGCTCCAAGTTTTCAATATAGATATCCAGAGGTGCGATATGTTGATTTCCAAAGAGATTTTCCAATATTCTTTACCGTAGACTCAAAAATCGCAATTTTGTAACAAGTTAGGGTTGGGATTAGGGTTAATGTGAGAATAACGGTATAGAAGCTCCAAGTTTTCAATATAGATATCCAGAGGTGCGATGTGTTGAATTTCATAGAGATTTTCCGATATCCTTTTCCATATCCGCAAAAATCGCAACTTTGTAACCGGTAAGGGATAGGGTTAGGGTTAGTGTCAGAATAACGGCATAGAAGCTCCAATTTTTTAATATAGATATCCAGAGGTGCGATGTGTTGATTTCCAAAGAGATTTTTCTGATATCCTTTTCCATATCCAGAAAAATCGCAACTTTGTAACCGGTTAGGGATAGGGTTAGGGTTAGTGTAAGAATAACGGCATAGAAGCTCCAAGTTTTCAATATAGATATCCAGAGGTGCGATATGTTGATTTCCAAAGAGATTTTCCAATATCCTTTTCCGTAGACGCAAAAATCGCAACTTTGTAACAAGTTAGGGTTGGGATTAGGGTTAATGTGAGAATAACGGCATAGAAGCTCCAAATTTTCAATATAGATATCCAGAGATGCGATGTGTTGATTTCCATAGAGATTTTTCCGATATTCTTTTCCATATCAGCAAAAATCGCAACTTTGTAACCGGTTAGGGTAGGTATTAGGTTTAGTGTAAGAATACCGGCAAAGAAGCTCTAAGTTTTGAATATAGATATCCAGAGATGCGATGTGTTGATTTCCAAAGAGATTTTTCCGATATCATTTCCATACCCGCAAAAATCGCAACTTTATAACCGGTTAGGGTTAGGGTTAGGGTTAGTGTAAGAATAACGGCATTGAAGCTCCAAGTTTTCAATATAAATATCCAGAGGTGCGATGTGTTGATTTCCAAAGAGATTTTTCCGATATTCTTTTCCATATCAGCAAAAATCGCAACTTTGTAACCGGTTAGGGTAGGTGTTAGGTTTAGTGTAAGAATAACGGCAAAGAAGCTCTAAGTTTTGAATATAGATATCCAGAGATGCGATGTGTTGATTTCCAAAGAGATTTTTCCGATATCATTTCCATACCCAAAAATCGCAACTTTATAACCGGTTAGGGTTAGGGTTAGGGTTAGTGTAAGAATAACGGCATTGAAGCTCCAAGTTTTCAATATAGATATCCAGAGGTGCGATGTGTTGAATTTCATAGAGATTTTCCGATATCCTTTTCCATATCCTCAAAAATCGCAACTTTGTAACCGGTAAGGGTTAGGGTTAGGGTAAGTGTTATAATAACGTCATAGAAGCTCCAAGTTTTCAATATAGATATGATCCAGAGGTGCGATGTTTTGATTTCCAAAGAGATTTTTCCGATATCCTTTTACATATCCGTAAAAATCGCAACTTTGTAACCGGTTAGGGATAGGGTTAGGGTTAGTGTAAGAATAACGGCATAGAAGCTCCAAGTTTTCAATATAGATATCCAGAGGTGCGATGTGTTGATTTCCAAAGAGATTTTCCAATATCCTTTACCGTAGACTCAAAATCGCAACTTTGTAACAAGTTAGGGTTGGGATTAGGGTTAATGTGAGAATAACGGTATAGAAGATCCAAGTTTTCAATATAGATATCCAGAGGTGCGATGTGTTGATTTCCAAAGAGATTTTTCCGATATTCTTTTCCATATCAGCAAAATCGCAACTTTGTAACCGGTTAGGGTAGGTGTTAGGTTAGTGTAAGAATAACGGCATAGAAGCCCAAGTTTTCAATATAAATATCCAGAGGTGCGATGTGTTGATTTCCAAAGAGATTTTTCCGATATCCTTTTCCATACCCACAAAAATTGCAACTTTGTAACCGTTTAGGGTTATGGCTAGAGTAAGTGTAAGAATAACGGCATAGAAGCTCCAAGTTTCCATATAGATATCCAGAGGTGCGATGTGTTGAATTCATAGAGATTTTCCGATATCTTTTTTCCATATCCGAAAAAATCGCAACTTTGTAACCGGTAAGGGTTAGGGTTAGGGTTAGTGTAAGAATAACGGCATAGAAGCTCCAAGTTTTCAATATAGATATCCAGAGGTGCGATGTTTTGATTTCCAAAGAGATTTTTCCGATATCCTTTTCCATATCCACAAAAATTACAACTTTGTAAACCGGTTAGGGTTAGGGTTAGGGTTAAGGTTAGTGTAAGAATAACGGCATAGAAGCTCCTAGTTTTCAATATAGATATCCAGAGGTGCGATGTTTTGATTTCCAAAGAGATTTTTCAGACATCCTTTTCCATATCCGCAAAAATCGCAACTTTGTAACTGGTTAGGGTAAGGGTTAGGGTTAGTATAAGAGTCAGGGCCTAGAAGCTCCAAATTTTAAATATAGATATCCAGAGGTGCGATGTGTCGATTTCCAAAAAGATTTTTCCGACATCCTTTTCCATATCCGCAAAAATTGCAACTTTGTAACCGGTTAGGTTTAGGGTTAGGGTTAGTGTAAGAATAACGGCATAGAAGCTCAAAGTTTTCAATATAGATATCCAGAGGTGCGATGTGTTGAATTTCCTAGAGATTTTCCGATATCCTTTTCCATATCCGAAAAAATGGCAACTTTGTAACCGGTAAGGGATAGGGTTAGGGTAAGGGTCAGAATAACGGCATAGAAGCTCCAATTTTTTAATATAGATATCCAGAGGTGCGATGTGTTGATTTCCAAAGAGATTTTCCAATATCCTTTACCGTAGACTCAAAAATCGCAACTTTGTAACAAGTTAGGGTTGGGATTAGGGTTAATGTGAGAATAACGGTATAGAAGATCCAAGTTTTCAATATAGATATCCAGAGGTGCGATGTGTTGATTTCCAAAGAGATTTTCCGATATTCTTTTCCATATCAGCAAAAATCGCAACTTTGTAACCGGTTAGGGTAGGTGTTAGGGTTAGTGTAAGAATAACGGCATAGAAGCTCCAAGTTTTCAATATAAATATCCAGAGGTGCGATGTGTTGATTTCCAAAGAGATTTTTCCGATATCCTTTTCCATACCCACAAAAATTGCAACTTTGTAACCGTTTAGGGTTATGGCTAGAGTAAGTGTAAGAATAACGGCATAGAAGCTCCAAGTTTTCCATATAGATATCCAGAGGTGCGATGTGTTGAATTTCATAGAGATTTTCCGATATCTTTTTTCCATATCCGAAAAAATCGCAACTTTGTAACCGGTAGGGTTAGGGTTAGGGTTAGTGTAAGAATAACGGCATAGAAGCTCCAAGTTTTCAATATAGATATCCAGAGGTGCGATGTTTTGATTTCCAAAGAGATTTTTCCGATATCCTTTTCCATATCCACAAAAATTACAACTTTGTAACCGGTTAGGGTTAGGGTTAGGGTTAAGGTTAGTGTAAGAATAACGGCATAGAAGCTCCTAGTTTTCAATATAGATATCCAGAGGTGCGATGTTTTGATTTCCAAAGAGATTTTTCAGACATCCTTTTCCATATCCGCAAAAATCGCAACTTTGTAACTGGTTAGGGTAAGGGTTAGGGTTAGTATAAGAGTCAGGGCCTAGAAGCTCCAAATTTTAAATATAGATATCCAGAGGTGCGATGTGTCGATTTCCAAAAAGATTTTTCCGACATCCTTTTCCATATCCGCAATTATTGCAACTTTGTAACCGGTTAGGTTTGGGTTAGGGTTAGTGTAAGAATAACGGCATAGAAGCTCAAAGTTTTCAATATAGATATCCAGAGGTGCGATGTGTTGAATTTCCTAGAGATTTTCCGATATCCTTTTCCATATCCGAAAAAATGGCAACTTTGTAACCGGTAAGGGATAGGGTTAGGGTAAGGGTCAGAATAACGGCATAGAAGCTCCAATTTTTTAATATAGATATCCAGAGGTGCGATGTGTTGATTTCCAAAGAGATTTTTCTGATATCCTTTTCCATATCCAGAAAAATCACAACTTTGTAACCGGTTAGGGTTAGGGTTAGGGTTAGTGTAAGAATAACGGCATAGAAGCTCCAAGTTTTCAATATAGATATCCAGAGGTGCGATATGTTGATTTCCAAAGAGATTTTCCAATATTCTTTACCGTAGACTCAAAAATCGCAATTTTGTAACAAGTTAGGGTTGGGATTAGGGTTAATGTGAGAATAACGGTATAGAAGCTCCAAGTTTTCAATATAGATATCCAGAGGTGCGATGTGTTTGAATTTCATAGAGATTTTCCGATATCCTTTTCCATATCCGCAAAAATCGCAACTTTGTAACCGGTAAGGGATAGGGTTAGGGTTAGTGTCAGAATAACGGCATAGAAGCTCCAATTTTTTAATATAGATATCCAGAGGTGCGATGTGTTGATTTCCAAAGAGATTTTTCTGATATCCTTTTCCATATCCAGAAAAATCGCAACTTTGTAACCGGTTAGGGATAGGGTTAGGGTTAGTGTAAGAATAACGGCATAGAAGCTCCAAGTTTTCAATATAGATATCCAGAGGTGCGATATGTTGATTTCCAAAGAGATTTTCCAATATCCTTTACCGTAGACTCAAAAATCGCAACTTTGTAACAAGTTAGGGTTGGGATTAGGGTTAATGTGAGAATAACGGCATAGAAGCTCCAAGTTTTCAATATAGATATCCAGAGATGCGATGTGTTGATTTCCAAAGAGATTTTTCCGATATTCTTTTCCATATCAGCAAAAATCGCAACTTTGTAACCGGTTAGGGTAGGTATTAGGTTTAGTGTAAGAATAACGGCATAGAAGCTCTTAGTTTTCAATATAGATATCCAGAGATGCGATGTGTTGATTTCCAAAGAGATTTTTCCGATATCATTTCCATACCCGCAAAAATCGCAACTTTGTAACCGGTAAGGGATAGGGTTAGGGTTAGTGTCAGAATAACGGCATAGAAGCTCCAATTTTTTAATATAGATATCCAGAGGTGCGATGTGTTGATTTCCAAAGAGATTTTTCTGATATCCTTTTCCATATCCAGAAAAATCGCAACTTTGTAACCGGTTAGGGATAGGGTTAGGGTTAGTGTAAGAATAACGGCATAGAAGCTCCAAGTTTTCAATATAGATATCCAGAGGTGCGATATGTTGATTTCCAAAGAGATTTTCCAATATCCTTTACCGTAGACTCAAAAATCGCAACTTTGTAACAAGTTAGGGTTGGGATTAGGGTTAATGTGAGAATAACGGCATAGAAGCTCCAAGTTTTCAATATAGATATCCAGAGATGCGATGTGTTGATTTCCAAAGAGATTTTTCCGATATTCTTTTCCATATCAGCAAAAATCGCAACTTTGTAACCGGTTAGGGTAGGTGTTAGGTTTAGTGTAAGAATAACGGCATAGAAGCTCTAAGTTTTCAATATAGATATCCAGAGATGCGATGTGTTGATTTCCAAAGAGATTTTTCCGATATCATTTCCATACCCGCAAAAATCGCAACTTTATAACCGGTTAGGGTTAGGGTTAGGGTTAGTGTAAGAATAACGGCATTGAAGCTCCAAGTTTTCAATATAAATATCCAGAGGTGCGATGTGTTGATTTCCAAAGAGATTTTTCCGATATCCTTTTCCATACCCGCAAAAATTGCAACTTTGTAACCGTTTAGGGTTATGGCTAGGGTAAGTGTAAGAATAACGGCATAGAAGCTCCAAGTTTTCAATATAGATATCCAGAGGTGCGATGTTTTGATTTCCAAAGAGATTTTTCCGATATCCTTTTCCATATCCGTAAAAATCGCAACTTTGTAACCGGTTAGGGATAGGGTTAGGGTTAGTGTAAGAATAACGGCATAGAAGCTCCAAGTTTTCAATATAGATATCCAGAGGTGCGATGTTTTGATTTCCAAAGAGATTTTTCCGATATCCTTTACCGTAGACTCAAAAATCGCAACTTTGTAACAAGTTAGGGTTGGGATTAGGGTTAATGTGAGAATAACGGTATAGAAGCTCCAAGTTTTCAATATATATATCCAGAGGTGCGATGTGTTGATTTCCAAAGAGATTTTTCCGATATTCTTTTCCATATCAGCAAAAATCGCAACTTTGTAACCGGTTAGGGTAGGTGTTAGGGTTAGTGTAAGAATAACGGCATAGAAGCTCCAAGTTTTCAATATAAATATCCAGAGGTGCGATGTGTTGATTTCCAAAGAGATTTTTCCGATATCCTTTTCTATACCCACAAAAATTGCAACTTTGTAACTGTTTGGGGTTATGGCTAGAGTAAGTGTAAGAATAACGGCATAGAAGCTCCAAGTTTTCAATATAGATATCCATAGGTGCGATGTGTTGAATTTCATAGAGATTTTCCGATATCCTTTTTCCATATCCGAAAAAATCGCAACTTTGTAACCGGTAAGGGTTAGGGTTAGGGTTAGTGTAAGAATAACGGCATAGAAGCTCCAAGTTTTCAATATAGATATCCAGAGGTGCGATGTTTTGTTTTCCAAAGAGATTTTTCCGATATAATTTTCCATATCCGCAAAAATTACAACTTTGTAACCGGTTAGGGTTAGGTTTAGGGTTAAGGTTAGTGTAAGAATAACGGCATAGAAGCTCCAAGTTTTCAATATAGATTTCCAGAGGTGCGATGTGTTGATTTCCAAAGAGATTTTTGTGATATACTTTTCCATATCCGGAAAAATCGCAACTTTGTAACCCGTTAGGGATAGGGTTAGGGTTAGTGTAAGAATAATGGCATAGAAGCTCCAATTTTTTAATATAGATATCCAGAGGTGCGATGTGTTGATTTCCAAAGAGATTTTTCTGATATCCTTTTCCATATCCGGAAAAATCGCAACTTTGTAACCGGTTAGGGATAGGGTTAGGGTTAGTGTAAGAATAACGGCATAGAAGCTCCAAGTTTTCAATATAGATCTCCAGAGGTGCGATATGTTGATTTCCAAAGAGATTTTCCAAAATCCTTTACCGTAGACGCAAAAATCGCAACTTTGTAACAAGTTAGTGTTGGGATTAGGGTTAATGTGAGAATAACGGCATAGAAGCTCCAAGTTTTCAATATAGATATCCAGAGATGCGATGTGTTGATTTCCAAAGAGATTTTTCCGATATTCTTTTCCATATCAGCAAAAATCGCAACTTTGTAACCGGTTAGGGTAGTTGTTAGGTTTAGTGTAAGAATAACGGCATAGAAGCTCTAAGATTTCAATATAGATTTCCAGAGGTGCGATGTGTTGATTTCCAAAGAGATTTTTCCGATATCATTTCCATACCCGCAAAAATCGCAACTTTATAACCGGTTAGGGTTAGGGTTAGGGTTAGTGTAAGAATAACGGCATAGAAGCTCCAAGTTTTCAATATAAATATCCAGAGATGCGATGTGTCGATTTCCAAAGAGATTTTTCCGATATCATTTTCCATACCCGCAAAAATTGCAACTTTGTAACCGTTTAGGGTTATGGCTAGGGTAAGTGTAAGAATTACGGCATAGAAGCTCCAAGTTTTCAATATAGATATCCAGAGGTGCGATGTGTTGAATTTCATAGAGATATTCCGATATCCTTTTCCATATCCGCAAAAATCGCAACTTTGTAACCGGTAAGGGTTAGGGTTAGGGTAAGTGTAAGAATAACGTCATAGAAGCTCCAAGTTTTCAGTAAAGATATCCAGAGGTGCGATGTTTTGATTTCCAAAGAGATTTTTCCGATATCATTTTCCATATCCGCAAAAATTGCAACTTTGTAATCGGTTAGGGTTAGGATTAGGGTTAGGGTTAGTGTAAGAATAACGGCATAGAGGCTCCAAGTTTTCAATATAGATTTCCAGAGGTGCGATGTGTTGATTTCCAAAGAGATTTTTCTGATATCCTTTTCCATATCCGGAAAAATCGCAACTTTGTAACCGGTTAGGGTTAGGGTTAGGGTTAGTGTAAGAATAATGGCATAGAAGCTCCAAGTTTTCAATATAGATAACCAGAGGTGCGATGTGTTGATTTCCAAAAAGATTTTCCAATATCCTTTACCGTAGACGCAAAAATCGCAACTTTGTAACTAGTTAGGGTTGGGATTAGGGTTAATGTGAGAATAATGGCATAGAAGCTCCAAGTTTTCAATATGGATTTCCAGAGGTGCGATGTGTTGATTTCCAAAGAGATTTTTCTGATATCCTTTTCCATATCCGGAAAAATCGCAACTTTGTAACCGGTTAGGGTTAGGGTTAGGGTTAGGGTTAGGGTTAGTGTAAGAATAATGGCATAGAAGCTCCTAGTTTTCAATATAGATAACCAGAGGTGCGATGTGTTGATTTCCAAAGAGATTTTCCAATATCCTTTACCGTAGACGCAAAAATCGCAACTTTGTAACTAGTTAGGGTTGGGATTAGGGTTAATGTGAGAAGAATGGCATAGAAGCTCCAAGTTTTCAATATAGATTTCCAGAGGTGCGATGTGTTGATTTCCAAAGAGATTTTTCCGATATCATTTCCATACCCGAAAAAATCGCAACTTTATAACCGGTTAGGGTTGGGGTTAGGGTTAGTGTAAGAATAACGGCATTGAAGCTCCAAGTGTTCAATATAGATATCCAGAAGTGCGATGTGTTGATTTCCAAAGAGATTTTTCCGACATCCTTTTCGATATCCGCAAAAATCGCAACTTTGTAACCGGTTAGGGTAAGGGTTAGGGTTAGTGTAAGAGTTAGGGCCTAGAAGCTCCAAATTTTCAATATAGATATCCAGAGGTGCGATGTGTCGATTTCCAAAGAGATTTTTCCGATATCGTTTACCGTATCCGCAAAAATCGCAACTTTGTAACTAGTTAGGTTTGGGGTTAGGATTAGTGTAAGAATAACGGCATAGAAGCTTCAAGTTTTCAATATAGATATCCTGTGGTGCGATGTGTTGATTTACAAAGAGATTTTTCCGATGTCCTTTACCGTATCAGCAAAAATCGCAACTTTGTAACTGGTTAGGGTTGGGGTTAGGGTTAGTGTAAAAATAACGGCATAGAAGCTCCAAGTTTTCAATATACATGTAATACTTAATAACTGAAGCAGTTCAAAGACTACATTTCGGATACATGTATATGTAAAATGCACAAAATATATTATATGAGCCAGTGCATGCGAAAACCTTCAACTTGGCAATTACGTCACAATTGAGAAAAATTGCGACGAAGTTACGTCACAAACACGGAAGTCAACCGCAAGTATATTGTGCGTCAATTTACAAGTTTGACGTTTTAACTTTTAGAACGAGTTGAGGTTAAAGCTGATTTTAACAGAGGGATTTTTAGTGTTTGGCTGGTAAGATATGGTAACTGAAGGAGAGACAGATTAGGTTGAGTTTATTAATTAATCCATATTAGTCCGTGGGCTAGGTGGACCCACCGTGCACCCCCCCCCCCCCCCAGGATCCTCCGACACCACTTTTTTCTGGTACCTTAGGGTGTCTAGTAATGGAATCGGGATGTTTCCCAGAAATAAGTTGGGATGCTCTTCATGAAAAACTTCAATAAGAGTACCTGAAAGTTTTCAGTAAATTTCTCTATTATGGGAAGGGAAAGTTTTTATCTTTTTTTTCAATATTATTATGCAGATACAGATCATATTTGGTATCATTGTAAAGGAAACATGTTCAGGTTTTATAAAATACAAAGTTGGTTGATGTAGCTGCTTCTATGTCGTCACTATGACGTCATAAACACAAGTTTTGAGGAAAAACGCTATAAAATCGTGTCAATTTATCCTTTATAAAATTATTTCTGTACAGCATAATAAAACACATTAAGACAAAGTATTTTTTTCATTTACTTAATGAATTGTAGTTATAAATGATCATATATTCTCATCTTCGATAAAAGACACCACTCTATTAGAAAAAATATATTAAAGATAGCCATTTTTAAAAAAAATGATCGAAACGGGGTAGGGGAACGTTTTTATCTTTGTTGTCGATGATATTATGTAGATATAGATCATATTTGGTATCATTGTAAAGGGAACAGCTTCAGCTTTTATAAAGTAAACTTGATTGGTGTAGCTATTACTGTGACGTTTCTATGAGGTCATAAACTCAATTTTTGAAAACGCTATAGAATCATTTGAAATTATACTATATGAATTTATTTCTGTACCACCCACCCAATAAAACACATTGAGACACTGTATGCTTTTCATTTACTTCATCAATTTTTTATACATTCATGACAATACAAATTTACAAAATGCCCAACATCATCACCCATTATTCTATAGCTAACAAAAAGCTTAATTAATAATCTTAGTTTGAGAATGACTTTAGTTCTTATCATTGCCATAGTGATTTAGCAGTTGTTTTAATGGTGGAAATATGCCACAGGGTTGTTATTTGCATCTAGAGCAGTGGAAACCTAACATACGTGTGGTTTCTGCCGTAGACTAGTTGTAGCGAAAATGAAACATATAGAATATTTCTTTTGCCTCACTATCAAGACTCTTGCAGTGCCTCCTCTTAGCAACATTCAGAAACTGTACAGGTGAATTTGTGGGAGGTTTTCCAGCAGCTACAGTCCCAGAGATGCAGTTCCGTCATGTTTTCAAACATTTATAAGCAAAATCATAGAATTTTTTAACATTATCATCCATTATCCTTATAACATATGCTTTATCAGTACAATGCATTATAAAGACATAGTTCAAATAGTTCCTTGAACAATATATGGCCATTAGAGTTTTTTTTCAATTGAAGCGATTCTGTTCTGTCTCTTTTATTTCTCACCAAAAGCTTTGGCCTTCAACTCTAACACTTGCCCTTTGGTGGTTTTCTGAGCGTATGTCTAATTCAGTTCTACCGGTACCGTTTCTACACCATATAAGAGGGACGATTTTACATTTGAGTTGGATATTGGATTTTTGTTCTTAGTGGCAGACTAGCTTTCCATATGTTTCTTTATCATTTTGAATGCTTTTCTGGATATTTTTATTCTTTCCTTGATGCCCCGTTCTGTTTCTTCTTCAGCAACAATCATGCTCCCCAAGTAACAGAGCCCAATTACCTCTTCAATTTATAACTATCTTAATTTATACCTTTTGTTGTATTGTTGTTCAACATTTTGTTTCGTTTGAGTTGATCTTCAGTCCAGTTTTTAAAACTGTTTCGTTTAGTAGAGTGGTCTTTATCTACATTTGATTTAATGTGAGGGTCAATAGCGTATATCAGCGAAGCCCATATATTCTATCTCGGGTGTTAGTGTCCATTTATTGCAATTAAAGGTGATTTGTGTTTGTATACAGCTTTGACATACTCCTGTATTCACATGACATGCTTGGGGATAGTTTTCTCTTTTGAGACCTTAACAAATGTACACTTAGTATTTATAAAGGTATAATGCATAGTGTCATTCTACTGACTGTTCTATACCTGGGCATGGCAATTTGGTCTGTGTAAGATTTTTTTCCTAAAACCAGCTTGTTTTGTTCAGAGCACCTAGTGCCTCTTCTATTCCATCTTTTGGTCTATGAAGGATAATCTTTGACAGTATTTTCTCAGCTACATTGGGTAGTATGGTGCCTCTCCAGTTCTTACATCTCCATTTTCTACCCTCTTGAGTAGGTTAATGAGATTGTGTTGGAATATAATTTCTCTTATCCAGATGATGCACAGTAATTTAGATATTTATTTAGGTCCTATAGCTTTTTCTTTTTTCATGTTGATTTATACATTTTTATTTCTTTTTTGTTGGCACCGCTTCCTCATTTTATTATCAAAGGTATGTGGTGTTATGTCCAATATTTCTTATGGAGGTGGTCTTTTGGTATATAGTTAAAATGTTCAGCCCATCTTTCCTCTGTTGTGATCTTTTTTTCATCCTTTCCTTACACCGGTCTGTCTGTGTTTGCTGGTTTAACTGTGTGTTTCTTTGTTTTTAGGTATAGATTTTCTAAGTTTCATTAGCTACTATTTCTTGTGCGGTTACAATATTTTCCATCTTCCATATATTTTCGTTCATCACTTGTTTGTGTTCCTTTATATTTCTTCCTTTGCCTCCTCATACTCCCTTCATACTAATATTTTGCTAATCTGGTTCTGTTATTTGTTATTTTCTCTTGTATTTCCTTGGGATATTTTGTCCCGTGTTTCCTCTGACAACCATGTTCTAGGTGTCGATATACCGGTATGCCCTTTTTATGACATCCCAGCTCTCATTATTATCACCCATAGCTGTTAAAGCATAAAACCTGTTCTTCAGACTAATCTTAATTCTTCTTTCTTTTCCAGTTGTTTCAATTTTCTAACATTAAACTCATGTTCTGTTTTTTTCAGGATTTGTTTGGCTGCTTTTATTTTTATCTTTGTCATGATAAATTAGTGGTTCGAGTTGACATCTGCTCCATGCATTGCCCTGGCATTGTATAGACTCCTCCTACATTTTTTCTATGGTTATACGGTCAATGATTTTTTCTGGTGATACCGATGTTACTTTATGTCAATCTTTGTGTCGAAATAATGTACCTCATTGTAGTGATAAAGCATAAAGATAATAAATAATATCTTTAGAAAATTTCTATGATTTTGCTCATAACTGTTTGAAAAATGATGGAACTGCATCTCTGGGACTGTAGCTGCTCTGAAATCTAGCACAAATTCACCCTGGGTTAGTAGGATATACAGTTGGCAGTAAAGTAAAAGATTTATTCTTGATGTTTCCTTGTCGCTACAACTAGTCAACGGCAGAAATCGCATTTTAGGTTTCCACTGCTCTAGCTGCATATAACAATCCTGTGGCATATGACTATCATTGAAACACCTACTAAATCACCATTGGTAATACTTTGAACTAAAAGTCATTCTCAAAGATTATTAATTAAGCTTTTTGTTAGCTATAGAATAATGGGTGATGTGGACATTTTTGTAAATTTGTATTGTTATGAATGTATAAAAAATTGATAATGATGATGATGTTGATGATGATGATGCCATGATTATGATGATGATGATGATGATGATGATGATATATAATTTATACAAAGAAACATACTGGGTCACTTTAATCGTGAAAACTATTAATCTTAAGATTCGATCAACTTTAAATAAAAGGGTATCTTTAAATCAATATATTTTTCATAACAGAGTGGCGTCTTTTCTTTAAAATGAGAATTATGATCATCTATAACACCAATTTATGAAGTAAATGAAAATCATACAGTGTCTCAATGTGTTTTATTGGGTGGTACAGAAATAAATTCATATAGTATAATTTCAAATGATTCTATAGCGTTTTTCTTCAAAAATTGAGTTTATGACGTCATAGAAACGTCACAGTAATTATAGCTACACCAATCAAGTTTGTACTTTATAAAAGCTGAAGCTGTTCCCTTTACAATGATACCAGATATGATCTATATCTACATAATATCATCGACAACAAAGATAAAAACGTTCTCCTACCCCGTTTCGATCATTTTTAAAAAAATGGTTATCTTTAATATATTTTTTCTAATAGAGTGGTGTCTTTTATCGAAGATGAGAATATATGATCATTTATAACTACAATTCAATAAGTAAATGGAAAACATACTTTGTCTTAATGTGTCTTATTATGTTGTACAGAAATAATTTTATAAAGGATAAATTGACACGATTTTATAGCGTTTTTTCTCAAAACTTGTGTTTATGACGTCATGGTGACGACATAGAAGCAGCTACATCAACCAACTTTGTATTTTATAAAAGCTGAACATGTTCCCTTTACAATGATACCAAAATGATCTGTATCTGCATAATAATGTTGAAAACAAAGATAAAAACTTTCCCCTACCCATAATAGAGAAATTTACTGAAAACTTTCTGTGAATGTAAACAAATGAAGAGTTACTGGCCTTAGCGGTGACGTAATAAATTTTAATTTTTATACATTGTATAACGTTGCATATGTGGTTGTCGTGGTATAGTGGATAAGATTTCGGACTTACACTTTTTATCAAACACAGGCTCTGGGAGTTCGAATCCCTCTGACATGTTTTAAGCTTCATCATCCGCCATGTGAAGAATAATTTAAATGGTCAAAGAACACATGGCACGGAACAGGGTATAAAAACCTCACCTAAAAAAAAAATCAGCAATTTTAAGCTATTCGCGACGAAAACTATTTTATTAATTTCTATGGATTTATCTATGAACAATTTCGCACTTCACATGCTTCGGTAGCTTAGTTGGTAGAGTGCACTCTTCTTATGTGAGAGGTAGTGGGTCCGATTTCAGACAGGGTCTGACAAAAACTTGAAAAAAGTTCGCCAAGCATTTGCCATTTAGAAATGAAAGTCATGGAGTCCTTCGGAAGAGATCTTAAACACCGATGCCCGTGTCATCGCAGGCATCGTTAAAAATTCTCCTTGTACATTGCACTTGACAATTCAATTCAAACTTTTTTCACTCTAAACCACTGGAGATGGTACAAGGGGTATATTTGTTCATATAACATACACACTACAAAGGTAAAATAATATTCTACTACTTTACTTATAGCTGTAGACGTCCTCGATATAAGTAAAATATTCTTGACTGGGACGTAGATCGCCTTTTAATCAATCAATTAATTAATCAATCGATCAATAAACCATATTTTGATAGACAGATTGGTGCACTTTTTTCTGACATCCCATAAAATCCAGATTTTTCATGTACGATTATGTTTTCAATTGCATCTGAATAACTTAATGGATGACAACCAGGCACTGGATGAAGATGGCAAACAGTACCAAACTCATCTGTATTTTTAATAAATGTGTAACAGCGGACTTTTCGTCAATTTTAGACATTCCGATTACTTAATATTTTTCATCTTTATTGACATTTTTACTAAGAACTTCCAGGTGTCTTTACTTTACTTTCTATGATATTTGTTGAGAGGTTTATCTTAATCCAGTGACTTGAGATAATACGTTTCCTAAAACCCTTGATTTACACTTTTATTATATAACATTAATTACCTCAATCATGTCATTTCTATGTCTTATATTTGTATGTTTGTACGAGTATTTACAACATGTACCTAAGTTTTCGGTAATCAACCAATCAAATGGTTTCATTTAATCTTTTTCTGGTTAATAGATATTCTTTATAGCAACGTGAAATCCCGAAATCTGGGCTTTTCGGATTTACCGGAGTGAGAGAAGGTTGACACGGAATTTTACCGTTTAACTCCAAACTCGTTGTTTGAACATTTTTATATCTTAAGCGGATACACGCAACATATCCAATATCTATTGTGAACATTTTTATTTATTGTGAACTCTTTTACGGACATATCGTTTTAGCGGAAACCCGCAATATTATTCATCTGAATGTGAACAAAATTATTATATGTGATTTACATAGAATATACTTCCAAAGAAACGACATCAAGTGTTTTTAGTATTGTTTTTATTATTTTATTATTAAGTAAGCCGCCGGTCCGTACAGCCCTACCTACCGACCCAGCGACGTTCCCCACTTACGGACCTTATTATTATTGGCGCGCTTACAAATGTATTAATTTCGATGTCTTACATTGATACGGGCGAATTCCAAATATACAGAACAAAAATATGTACTAGTATACAATGACTTATTTCGAATGGTGCATTTTGGCAGGACTCAACACTGCAGTCACTTTTTAATAAATGCAGATTGCAGGACATGCACGATGCTTCATAGACAGGATTTCTATAGGATTTGCGCAATTAAAGCGCCAATACTGTTGGATCAATGTTGGCACTCTTGGATATTAGTACTGTTACAAAATCTGCATTTAACAATAAAAAGCATTGCATACAGTGCACCCAGAAACCGGTAATTGAACGATGGGAAAACATTTTAATCAGCTTCTTTCTGATCGGTCCTGTATCATTTTGGATCATTTTATCAGCACATTGAACACGTTGAATAAGATATACAATTTAACTGAGATAAAATAAGTCAAAGTATCAAATCGATAGCATGTTTATTGGATTGCAAAAGCACTAGTGCATTCAAGAAGTTTATTTATTTTTTTTAAATAGGCTAGAAATATAATGCACGCGCTTCATTTAAATGACCACATAAGTCAAGAATTATAAAATACAATGGGTTTCAAAAATTGTAAACAAAATGTTTTTAATAATTGAAACTACTGTTCTTGTAAAATGACCAATCATAACTAAACTTTATGGTGGGTGTCGGCATGATATTGAGTTTGTAGGGAGATTTAAAAAGGTAATAACATTTATCTGTAATAAATATTCTGAAATTTTACACAGAAACATCCAATACATTTAAATTACATTAATGCCTCTAGCCCACACTTTCACTGACTAGATGTATTGTTTTTCTTCACGCCTAAATGATTGTCAAAATAACCGACTAGATGTGGACAATCAATACAGTCATATAGATACGTTGCTATTAAACTATATCCTCTGTATACCTTAATGATTAATTTAAATGTACCTTTTTTCAAGTTTTAAATATGAAATTAATTTAATTATCAAAACCTTGTTGTATTCGTTTGTTTTGTTTTTAACCAGGGATTCTATTTTTATAAACATATATGCTTATTCATAAATTAATAACAGTATTAAATACATGATGAAAACCAATCCTTGATTTTTTAACCAGATTTCAAACGCCGACACCGAGATATTATTAACAACACACCCTCCCATATGCATGTCATGCGAATATGAAGTGAGTTGTGGAAGTGATTACATTGTCAAAATACCCAACAAATATGAATTCGATCTTATAACGATTATTGCCAAGACCGGACTAACAGACCCTACATTTCATATTGCCTAAATACATGCACCCATTGGTAATTAATTTTCTATATAACAGATCCGAACGCATCCTATTTATTGTCGGCTGGCTTTATTGTCGGCTCATGTCTATTGTCGGCTGTTATTGTAGGCTCACTTCAGCCTAGTTAGATCAATATAAGTTATAAAACCTCTTTATAAATTGAACATCTACATATGGGTACGTCACAGATTCCCTCTGGGCTACTATGTGACGGGGTTGGACTGCGCAAGATTTAGTCGCGCTTACTGAGGAGTGCCGTTTTATACTCCTCAGCTTTGGTGGTACACACTTGGAAGAGATGGACTGACTTCAAACATACATTGATGAGAGCAAGTTGCTTTGTCCGAAAACCAGTGTCGTTGCCTATACTCAGTGGGACTGACTATACTCACTACCGACGAGTTCTTCCGTCATCTATCAATCCTGTTCTATCACACAGAATAATTTTTCTGGGACACAATAGGCCATTCAAACACCCAATATAGTGAATATACTAATCCATACTACTTGACACCATTTTGTTGTAATGTCTTCTCATCTGGAGTCACCATTAACCATACCATATGAATAGTGTTATCTACGGATTTATGGATTGCATAAATAAATATTCCAGTTTCGGCTTAAAGCAAAATGTGTATCTCATGTAATTTCATATCACAGTTCAAGATTGCCCTATTGAATCAATGAAAAATAAAATTTAACTTATCAATGCCCAAATCACAATCCAGAAGCTTGTAAAAGCAAAAACTTTGAAACTGGCAAGTTAGGTCAAACAGACAAACACAAAACTCCCACCAAGAAAGTGAGGTCATGTGCTCAGAAAAGTTAGGCACCTCCTCTTTAGCTAACTACATCCACCATATATGTAATCAAAATTGTGTGAAAGGAACAATGAACTATGGAATGTAAATATATCCAGGGTAATCCTGGACACAGAGATATCAAACTTATCAACAATACCAGGGATTAAACTTAACTATTTTGAGTTAGGGGCCAGCTCACTTCAGAAAAGAAGTTGTAATAGTAATAAATAGTTAAAACGTGTAAACACTAATGGGCTAGGATTGATTTAAGTCTTTATCCCTGAATACTGTGATGCCGGCCATAAAACATTTTTGAGAGCCTTGATCTAAGCCTAGGCTTTTTTCTTACCATACTAGACACCATTATAAGTCTGTGTGGATTTGTGAAGGTGCATATATAGTCCGGTTGCGCACGTTTTATAACACATAGGATCAAACTTTATAGGAAGGTTCTTCCAGAAACTGTTCAATTTACTTTTGAAACTGTTTACTGTGTAAGCATTGACTATAACACTAAAAGTAACTATAACACTGACTGGGTCAACAATCTTGACCTCCTCAGTCGCTCAGTGGTATATAGTATCCTCCTGGAGAGCTGGAGGTTTGTTGGTTCCTACCCGGCTACCCGGTTGCTTCCTCATTTTGCAGGCCGTATTTGTCTAAGAGGATAGATTATCGACTACTTATTATAGAATAATATTATTGGGGAGTGGAATGTCCCCTTCCCCACACTAGCACATTTGAAAGACATGGGCCTACAACATGCACGAGCATGTAATCATTGCATGGAGATTAATAAACTTGATCATGTCGCGAATATTGCCGATTCAACGGTAAAAACATTACTGAAAACAACAACTTGTTTGTAATTGTAACATATTTTAAGTTGTGCTGCAACATAATTTTATAGAGAAAGGAATCCTTCTCTGCAATGTAGACTAAAGAGGATAATAAATATGCAACGAGTACATGGGGTGGGGGTGGTTAAAACTATGAGTAGTACAATGGTACAAGAGGGTAAACTACTCTTGCACCTTCAACATTCACAAGTGACACGCATCTAATGCCATGATAGACCATTCAGTTTTCTAAAGCACAGACCAGAGAAACATACCATTGTAAATAACAAATGATGTGATTAAAACTTGACAGGCATGTACCGAAATAATGTTTATTTTAGCCGAATCCCTTTTAGCTTAACTGCATACAATATCATGCAAAGTGATCTGGATAAGGAGCCCCATCCGCTGAATTTTTCACTTATATCGAGACGGTTAGTTCTAGGATGGTGGGATGGAGTAATTTTTTTTACCGAGTCAAGATTATTCATTATTCACCTAAATTGAGACGGAACGTACTGGCAATAGGGTGCTTTAAGATTTATATGGAAATTGTCACTCCTGGGGATGATGGAGTGGAAATGGGCACTTTACACCCGTCAAGGCATTATTCTTTTACGAGAACCAAGTCTGGGATATTGAAGAGGGGTGATGTTGTTTTTACCCCAGTAAAAATTCTTATATTCCAAGGCGGTCAGTAGGGGCGGATTCAGGATTTTTTGAAAGGGGGGGTGGTTCCAGAGACCTGATGGGTTGTATTTTTAACATATGGAGGTCACATCAGTCAATAGCTCTCTCCCTCTTTTCTCTCTCTCTCTCTCTTTAAATTGGTCAAAAGGGGGGGTTGCAACCTACCGCAACCCCCCCCCTTAAATCCGCCACTGGTCAGTTCTAGTCAGCACCTAAAAGTCACACTGTCTCAGCTCGATCAGCTGACCATGTCCGGATATGTACATCACATGTAAACAAACAGGGATGTACTGCAGTATTTTTTAATATTTAACTTAAAATCCGAATAAATGTCAATAAACTGTATCTGTACTTTAATAACGATGTTTATTGGGACAATCTGCCCATTAATTCTTTTGAAAAACGTATTTTTACGATTAAAAAAATCGATTGTTTGTGAAAACGTCTTCCCCGTCCTGTCGAACGCCATTTTTGTTTACACTGTGCTCAGTGGGTAACATATGCACTCAAACTTTTCATTCAATTAAGTAATAATTTGTGAAAAAGAATTGCCGTAGCTAAATTGACCCAATCAAACGAAATCACGTCATCGGGAATCTTGAAACGCTACACTTGGATATCAGCGAGAATGGCGAAATCAACGTAAATATTTGGCATTTGATCAACCTATTTAAATTTTAACTTGTTTCAATAATTTTTTTCACGATAATCGTTTTTCTGTTTCATTTCTGATGTACGAGACGAACGAGATTTTCCCCCATATGGAGCTCACTTCCTACCGATTTGACCGCTTCAATGACCTTGAGAAAAGTGGTGCACGCGAGGCGTCAAATGATTTGGACGTATGGTCTATGCAATTTTTCTATGACGTCATATGTGTTACCTATAGACGGGAAATTCCCGTATCACATTGTATTTGTTTGTATTCTATGTATTTTTGCATAAATGTTATGGGGATTACCTCCCTTGCTTCATCATGTTATGTTCTTACTAGACTTAGCGCATTAAAAGTTTTTGCGCCAGTATTATGAAAATAGGCATTGCTTATCCCGGGAAATGTCCTTATTTATCGACTTAAACCATTGTTCACACACACACACACACACCACACACACACACACACACACACAAAAAAAAAGACCATTTACCATTGAAGATCAATGTAACATCTCTTTATAAATTGAACATGAAAGATACAGTGATGAGAGTTAGTTATTTCGTGAGAACACGCCAGTGTATTTCCCAATTACTAGTGGGACTGACTATACTCATAACCGACAAATCCTTCCATCGTCTATCAATCCTGTTCTGTTAACAGAACTGAGTTTGGGTATAAATAGTCTTTTTTGGGACGCAAAGGGCCATTCAAACACCCAATATAGTGAATATATACTCCCTACCACTCAGTGAGACCATTCTCATGATTTCTGTTGTCTTCTAATTTGGGGTCGCCTTAAAATGAATAGTTTAATGTACTGATTATTTATGGATTGCATAGATACATATAAGTAATAAGTACTCCAAGTTCTTAAATCAAGATGTAGTCTAATGTGTATCATAAAATTTCATATCACAGTTCAAGATTGGCCCATTCAATCAATCAAGCATTATGTCAATTAAAAACAAACATACTAATCCATGTCCAAATCATAATCCAGAAGCAAAGTAAACACTTTGAAACTGACTGAAGTACTTCCACCAGAGAAGTGGGGTCGGGTTCTCCGGAAGGGTAAGCACCTCCTGTTTAGCTAGTTACACCAACCACGTGTGTACTTAAAATTGAGTGAAAGGAACAATTGGACGTCAAATATATCCAGGACAATCCTGGACACAGAGACATCAAACGTATCATCAACACTACTGTGACGATGGCTATAAAACTTTTTGAGGGTCCGGATAAGCCTAGGCTTGCACTATTCCTTGGTCAACAATCTATTCTGTTTGTGACCGCCTTGGTCGGTCAGTGACATAGCGTCTTCCTGGAGCGCGAGATGTTTGGTTTCAACCCACCTAGTGTCATACATAATTCGAGTTACTGCTTCTTCATTTGGCAGGTCTTATATATATATATATATATATATATATAATTTGGCTAAGAGGATAGATTATCGACTTGTTATAAAATAATGTAATTGAGGATTGGAATGCTTGTCTGTGACATGCGGACTGTGAGCTAGCTCCTTTAATCCCCCCCCCCCCCCCCCCCCGAATGTGTGCAACTAGAAGAGAGACAATAATACACACTGGCATATCTGAAAGTCATAGGCCTACAACAATACAACACACACGAGCTGGAATCATTGATGTCAGGAATATAGCTGATGAGACGGTAAAACATACTGACAACAACAGCCTTTTTGTTATTGTAACACATTTTTAGTTGTGCTGCAACATTATTTTATAGAGAAAGGGGGTCCTTCTCTGCAATAAAGACTAAAGAGGATATTATGTATGCAACGAGTACATGGGGTGGTAGTTAAAAATATGAAGAGTACACCAGTTGGTACAAGAGGGTAAGCTCCTCTTACACCTTCAACATAACAAAACCATGACGAGAATTTTCTAAAGCACAGACCAGAGAAAATAACAAATGATGTGATTAAAACTTGACAGGCATGTACGGAAATAGCCCAATCCCTTTTAGCTTTACTGTATATAATATCATGCAAAGTGATGCAGATGAGGAGCCCCATCCCCGAAAGTTGACTTAAATCAAGACGGTTAGTTCTGTCATGCGCTACTTTTGAATTTTTATGAAATAATACATTCAAAGTAGCGCATGGCAGTTCTAAGATGGTGGGATTATGTATTATTCGCATAAATTGAAACGGAACGTTCTGGGATGATATCCTGGAAATATGGTGCTTTAAGATTTATATCGAGATGGTCACTTCTGAGGAAAGTGGAGTGGAAATGGGCACTTTGGAAATGGTCACTTTGGAAATGGTCACTTTACACCAGTCAAGGTATTATTCACTTATATCAACTCTTTCGAGGAACCAAGTTCGGGATATTGAAGAGGGGCAATGTTGTTTTTATACCAGTGAAAATTCTTATAATCCAAGGCGGCCAGTTTTAGTCAGCACCTCATAGTTGCACTGTCCCAGCTCGATCAGCTGATCATTTCTGCATATGTCACATGTAAACAAAGAGGGGTATACTGCAGCATTTGTCAATATTTACATTCAAATCAGAATAAATGTAAATAAATTTTATTTATACTTTAATAATAATGTTTATTAGAAAAATCTGTCCATTAATTCTTTTGAAAAAAGTATTTTACTATATAAAAAAATCGATTTTTTGTGAAAACGCCTGTCTCGTCCTGACGAACACCATTATTGTTTACACTGCATTCAGCGAGCGTCACATATGCACTCAAAATTTCCATTGAATCAAGTAATAATATGTGAAAAAGAGTTACCGTAGAAGTCAGATACTGTGGTTACACTAACTTCGTAACAGTTTTGTGTCGGGTAACTATGGATATCCATTTATATAACTTGAAATCGGACAATTTTGTGTCTTCCCGCATTGTATACTGTGTGGTCATGACTGAGGCGATTGGAAATGCCGATCGCTGATTGGCTTACAGTGATTATCGATCTGAACTGAACTTTAACCCGATTAAAAGAAATCACGTCACCACGAATCTCGAAACGCTACACTTGAAGATCAGCAAGAATGGCGAAAGAACTGTAAATATTTGGTATTTGAAAAACCTATTTAAATGGTTTGTATGGCACGCCTCGACAACATTTTTCCGATAAAGTGCTTTAACGGTCGTTAAAGCGCTTTAACAAATTTAATGTTGCATTAGCGTCGATAACAAGAACAAAATTTCCACTATTTTTATTTAACGAACGATAAATGGAGATAGATTCGAAAAAGCGCTTTAACGACCGATAAAGCGATTTACCGTTCGTTAAAGCGCTTTACCGTTCGTTAAAGCGCTTTACCGTTCGTTAAAGCGCTTTACCGTTCGTTAAAACGCTTTACCGTTCGTTAAAGCGCTTTATCGAGATTTTAGAGCTTATTACCGATATTTATATTGCATTACCGAATTATCGAACTCACAGAAAGTCTATTACCGTTTATCGAAAAATTCAGCCAATCAGAGGGCGTGTAACAAAATGTGAAAGTTACCGCCATCTTTGAAATCGAGGAAATTTGTCAAAATAATAATGCGCCGGCTACAGCGGTCGCACCAACCTACAGCAGTTTACCATGTACTCGATTGTATTTATAATACGCTTAGAAGATTGCAAAGACAGTTTGCAGACAAAAATATGGATTCCGAAGATGCACACAGAGAGTTAGATGAGGTAAAATGTCATTTATTTGTATTTTATGGTTGACAATTAGCGTCTTGCTTCAAAACTGTCACCTTGCTTATCGACACAACACTTGACTTCAAAAAGCAATTACAACTTACACCTTTTTGAAACACGATTACGAAAAAATGTTGATGCCTGTAGGGTTCTTCAGGGTTTTTATTTAAACTTGCCTTAAAATGTTTTCTGCAGACCATTCTAACCGACTTGGAGCTAATAATAATCCATGTGCTACGTAACTATCGGGGGTGATGCTCCAGACAATAAACCATTGATGATTCAACTAACTGAATTAGTAGCAAGATTGAATGGTTATAAATGAATATAAAATGATGAGATAACAAAATACAGGTTTTTACAACTCTGTTTTTTCTGATTTTCTTTCATAGGGAATGAACAGGGTACGGTTAACAGGGTACGGTTAAATAAGTAATAAAACATGGAAATGCACATTAAGTCGTCAACTTTAAGACCAAGAGTGTCCTTAATTTATAAATTTTCACATTTGTATTGTGCAGTTTTATGTGGTGAATAAAATGTAGAAAATATTAGGCTCCCAAATAAAAGCAGATGAGCTGATTAATTTTGTGACAGTTAGAATTACATATACCAGGTAGTGCAAGCATTTATATTCGGAAACATGATCTGGTTATTTCTATGCACACTCATAATGACATTGAGGTAACCTAGTGTGACCTTATTAGTATTAGCACCACAGTATGACAGGGCGATAATACTCAAATGAGCCCTGCACTGCATTAGGTAGATTATTAGAGTATTTGTGCCATTTGATTTCTCTTATTTTACTATTTCTGAAAAATTTTAAAGATACATGACTTTCCTAAAATTTAAAAACCCAAGTAATGCTGAATTAATGGTGTTCGGGCTCGTATCCAGGAGGTTTTGTACCAGGACAATTTGAACCATACATAGACAACTCTTTCCCAAGACAACTCGTACCCAAGACATAGCTCACCCAATCAAAAACAACTTAACCCAAGAAAAAATTCAGGTTAATTTCAAATTTATTCCCCCCCCCCCTTTTTTTTTATCAAAATGGCCACTATTAACTATAAGTGTCAGAAACCTATAAATGTCCATTGCAACTTAATTTGTTCAAAATTGAAATATAGAAAATAGAGCAAAGGCATTGAACTATGTTATGTTTTTTTTTCTCTATTTGTATTGTGTACTTTTTAAGCAATATGATACTAAGGTGTATATTTAGCCTAAATCTTTAAAAATCATCTTCACAGAAAGTATGGGGCAAATTAAAACAAATTTGGTGACTATTAAAATGTCTTTTGGTGGTAAAGATTAAGAAGAGAATTGATAGAACGATTGGATGCTGCCCGAATAAAAACTAGTTGTCAAATATGTTTGTTTAAATAAAATTTTGCTAAGGAAAAAAGGATGACAGATATATAATTTGTATTTTAATGAATACAACAAATGAAAGTAACGGTGCATTGCCTTTATCATCAAGATCTATCTATCCATGAAATTATGGTATCTTTAATACTCTGGACAAAAATAACAAAGAGCAATAATTCCTAAATTCCGCAAACTAAAATAATGGTCTTGTGCACTGTTCTTTATGAAGCCTCATGTTAATACTGTTTAAAATTTTTGAGTTATGATAAATATGACTAAACAAAACCCAAATTAACTACATGCTCTTTCTTTGGGAGCATAATATTTGTGTCCAATAAGTCTGTCTGAAAACCATAGAAGGCCACTGGTAATATACATAGCAAAACCTGTATAATGGTCTTTACAGCTTTATTTATATAACAATTTTTTTTTAAATATATATAGAAAATAAAACTAAGCCAATAGGCTTTTCAACATATGTAACAGATTTTTCTGTACATTTTTTGTCTGTGTAATATCTAAGCATAATACAAATCACAACAATTAATAATGAAACACAACAATATAAAAATACTAATAAGTTACTATGATTAGTTTTTGTTCTTGAGGGCTTGAAAATGGTATTTTTATCCACTTAAAAAGCTTAAACTTTTGTTGAAATGTTTCACAGAAATGAGTGTACAATCAGACTTTCACTAAAATCAAAATTTGTTAATTAGAAATAGTGAAATATGACAAATAATCACAATAAATGTATTAAACTATATCTTGAACTATTTTATTATCCAAATTGATTTTGTTGTAAAAGGTACAATTTGTCCTCTTTCCAAGTTGTCTTTGGTATATGCCATGACAATGTATGTGATTTTTTAATTTTTAACAATTTTCATATTATATAATGACCAAAAATGTCTGGTCAATTACATGACTAGCGGTTTATGTACTTAAAATGCATGACTATCGGCAGAGAAAACAAAAGGCAACTGCTTAGTTTATTGGATACTTAAGGTGTTAGAACATCGTCATCGTAGACGTATTGTTCGTCGATCGGCGCTATTATGCTAAAGGACCAAATTATATTTGGCATCTAGATTTTTACGATAAACTTAAAGCCATATGGCATTGTAATTAATGGCTGGTTTTTCTAGGCACGTCATTTGGTTAGAGGCTAACTACACCTCGAGTGACCCGAAAGTGGTAGTGGCTACTTTGTTCATGCTGTAAAAGACAAGGGTTTTGTCCTCAAATTGTAAGAGGAGACCGCGAACAGAAAATAGCCAAGTACACATATACAAACATTTTTCCACAATCTCCAACAAGGTATTGGAAGATGTTTTCTATAAGGAAGAAGTACGACAAACCAAAGGATTGAGAGTTATTGTTGCCAGTTACGAAAGCAAACATTTGAACCTTGGATAAGCCTTTTTCATCAACTTAAGGAACACGGCTTTTTTGCGGGGACCCAATCGAAATTAAAACATTTTTTTTGTTTTTGTGGATATAATACAGGTAATGTTTTTTCTTCGAAAACCGTACTCAGTTTTTTGTACCTCATTGTCACTGCCTTATTTCTATACTCAAATCTCTACCAGGTCATTAACTGTCTATAACTTGTATAGATTAATTAGTACAAGTTCGGAATCCCTGTGTAGTTGAGTAGGCATTTTATGAACCTAGAAATGTTCATTCCTATGAAGTTTTTTTGATGTGGCTTAACCTAATCAAACATGTGTACCCTGTATGAAAGTGAAGAACCCAAATTCTTGAAAACATGTCATAAATGTATGTTTGTGTATATATATAGGAATCTAATGCATAGTAAAATTACTATTTTTCTGAGGCTATCTGTATTGTATTTGGTGCTATACGCTTTATTGTAGCTTGATGTTGTTGATTTTTGCGATGGTACATGATCAACCAATAAGTCAATTTCTGCAACAACTAAATGAACAACATACAAGACTAAATGGCAAGTGGAAGTTTATAATTTACTCAATATGACTTTTTTCTGAGCAAATTACTCAAAGCGCCTGCAAACACAAATCTACTTGTATATCAATATTCGTTTTTTACAAAACTAGGCGGCGTGTGGAATACAAGTCCTCAACAGTAGTGCCTAAACCTAAATTAAAACTTTCTTAATATTTTGCACGAAGGAGTAAACCTTAGTTTATTAGCGATATCGGTATTTTTTAAGACAGATGATTTGATAATTGTATATTTCTGACAATACATAAAGTCATGTACCACTTATTTCCCTCTCAATGCTCATGATTTTTTTCTCAAAATGAATGAAAACTATAATACTCAAGACATATATTTTCTATGGACTACCGATTTGATCAATTATTGTCTCTCTGTTGTTAAAGATATTAATGTAAAAGAAGAGGCAATGCCTTAAAAACCCATTTTGACACCGAGTGCCAGGACTGAGGATCATGTCCTTTTTTCTTGAATCACACCCTTAGATCTTGCACTATGTTTGGAAGCATTATTTTCATAAACTATGACTCTAATTTTATAACAAATTGCTCACTTCCTCATTACCATTATAATTATTTTCCTGAAACAAACTCAAACCTGTCTATAAAGGTCACTATAAGAGTCATAATACGTGTCCTTAGTGAAAAAATACCAAGTCATCAATGAAGTACTAACGTCATGTTCCTTCCAATAGGAACTAGACGCATTCAAGCGTTACATGTGCAGATACGTACAAAATGGATCTGTTAATGTATAACAAGAAGACTGCATTTTTAAGACAGGGATTCACTGTGACAAAGATGTCCGTGATGATTGCAGATTACGCATTAAAATGAAAAATTAATTTAGTCTGCCATCATGGACAAATAAAAATAAAATACAAAATATTGCGAAAATAAAACAATGATTTTTTTTCAAATCTTAAACAGAAAATTTAGTCTAATTCAGAAGATAAGGCGTGACATTTTCCTGGAATGCATGAGAGCCCAAATTCATAGATCCAACTCAAATTACTACTGAAGATATGATAGATCTAGATGGGAGCAATAAACTGAAGATTGCATCTTCAGCATGGGTAAACAACTTCTGTTTCCCAATTAGGTGAATTAATCTTTAATCCGAGACCCTAGAATAAAATAGAATAATAGAAAGTGGATTGAAGTTGTGGGAATCACGGTCATCTGTCCAGGTGTAGACCGTGCTCGATATTGCATAACTTCTTGTTATGCCTGACACGAATGTACTAAAGCCGGGTTATTCCATAATCCATAGACCTAGTAGAAATGTCTATATCTTTTGAGTTGTTGCTTACACATTATATCAAAGAGCAAGATTGATAGATTGAATGAGATTTCACTTACAAGTCAAGAATATTTTCCTTGTAATAAATATCGAGACGTCACCAGCTGGAGGTAAAGTGACAGAAATTTTTACCTTTGCAGTGCGTCCTGGGCAATGCTGCGCAATTAAGGTTCTTTAACTTTTTTACAATATTTTAAGGCCACTGATAAAAAACGAATTTTAACCTTTTTTTAGCCATGTGAAATATTGATTTATAACGCCAAAAATGCACCAAATTGCTCGTTTTTTCAAAATTTTCCGGAGAGAGAGAGAAAGAGAGCTTGCTCCCATAACTACTTAGTAAGGACGCGACTAACGCGCATTTGGTTCCTTTGGCATCAGATTTGCACATCCATTTCTTCCTGGCTACGTCACTGGAGGAGAATAATTGGTCAATGCCAGAGGATGACGAAAGTATATATATATAAATATATAAGAAACATGACGCAACTTCTATATTTCACAAATGGCTTACATGTAAGTTATAAAGGCTACTAACTTTTAAAAAAAAATAGGGTTAGGGTCTTATGATATAGATTTAATCGCTGTTAATTGTGAGGGGTGTGAGTTTGATGTTTTGGAACTCCTCGTCATTAGTTAAACATTTCAAACATATTCAGTTCGCCACCCATATGTCTCTCCCTGAATGGAAGAATCCCATACCTCGGTAATGTAAAATTCAAAGGGTTTTATCACGAACTCATTCTTTGGCGTATCAGTTTAAATTTACTGAGAAACATGGAAACGAAGAGACGTGCCACAATACAAACTTTTTTTTTTTGTTTTTTGTTTCTTTGGTCATTAAGCACTTTAAACAACTTTGCTCAATCTCAATTCGCCATAGACAGACGAGCTTGATAGATACCACCTGACAAATAGCTATCCAGATATAGTAACGGAGGGGTGATTTGCGATCGTGAATTATTAGCTTAGTGTTAAACTTTCGTGAGGGCTGTATACTGTATGTCTATGCCCCACTAAGTTGAAATTAAATGTCGTGATGACGTCACAATTGCAAAGTGTCCTGAAGTTATACAAACAGTCAAAATAACTAAAAAGTCTAAAAGTACAGTTACAAAGCGTTTTTTAAGTACACATAAGTCAGTAAAAAAGTTGTTTTTCGGCAGTCTAAATTATTTACATGATTCACTAACGGTTGTAAAGGCAAACAACGTTGACCTATCTGTTTCCCCTTTCATTGGGGAATTCATATAATAAGATGTATCCAACATACAGGATACGCATAAATATATGTATAAATAATGCAAAACCTACATCTAAAGCGTCTAACTTTAGGTTAAAATTCTCCTTAATGTTTATAACCATCGACAATTGATTCTAAACGCGGATAAGTGTTTGAAATATGTGTTCCCCATAAAGTAGACGAAGTAATAAACACTTACCTGCAGTAAGCACCTTAAACAGCCGTCCACTGGTTTATAATAAACATTAAAGGTCAAACAGACAGGTCAATGATATTTGGCTATATTGTTATTAGAGAACAAGTTCACTGTGTTGATTCTACACCGGTCACGAATGTTTGGACCAACTTCCGTTTTCAGGTCGCCTCGCTTCGATATTCATAAACAGAAGACATGGAAGCATTTTTACCATGATTAGGTGATTGTTCTGTACAGGAATTGGATAGATCTATGTTTGAGACGGTAAGCTAATTTAGTACTTACATTTCTGACAATTGATAAACTTGACTAAAGGATATATTCCGAGATAAATGTAACAACATTAGGCCCATAAGTGCACGTAGTCAAGAAAAACACGATAAATACGTATTTTTGTGTCAAAAGGTGTATGTGTTCTTTGCTAAATCATTCCCGAAACTTTCTCATATACCTAGCTTTTGTCTACATTTAACGTTTTGCTATTTTATGATAGAAAATGGAAAATATCAACACCGAGTCAAAACGCCATGTTATGGTTTGGATAATGATGTGTGCACGGTTTGGATAATATATAAACATTTCTTGTGTACGGGTTGGATTCTAAACCCGTGCATATTTTTTTATTGCAGATTGAAGGATGGACAGATTCACTTGTTATTACTGCGTTTTTGGAGCAAGCAATTTTAAAACCATAATAGACCACACATCAAAGTGCCACAAAAACGATTATTTAAAAATTAGAAGCCTTGAACTGAATTTAGAAAGCGGAAAACTAGGCTACAGAACTCACGATATCATCTGTTTCTAGGAATAGTAGAATTGAAGTGAAAAGTGATGACCCGGGAAATCTTTGTATTCGTGTTATTTCTGATGAGGAAAAAAGTTCTTTAAATCAAGCGAACGTTTTCCACAGTCCTCTTGCCAAAAAAGTGAAAAGGGTGGATGATAGTGAAAAACAGTGTTTAGGTGAGACGCAGATTGAATGTGATTTGGATATAATGGAAATTGATGACAGTTTTGAACAGGAAAACGAAGATGAAACGGCATTAATCAAACTAGTTCCTTATGAAAGACACGACTGATTCCTCAAGTTCTGCTTCATATTTAGACTTATACCTGAATTATGACGCACACGAAAGGCTACATTTGAAACTTTATGACTTTATGACTTCAATTTTTCTATTGTCAACTTTCCTTTTCTATGCAGCAATATACCTGCTTCTCCTGCTTATGGTGTATTTGTTTCCCAATGTAATACGCTATGGTAGAGCTTGTTCCCACTACGGGGACTTTGTACAACGAAGTAGGCTGCTTGCAAATAAATTGTTGCCTCAGGGATATTGCAAGCATAGGCTTATCAAGGCCCTCAAAAAGTTTTATGGCCGTCATCACAGTATTGTTGATAAGTTTGATGTTTCTGTGTCCAGGATTGCCCTGGATATATTTGACGTCTCATAGTTCCATGTTCCTTTCACACAATTTTGATTTAACATGTGGCGGGTGTAGCTAGCTAAATAGGAGGTGCTTACTCTTCCGGAGCACCCGGCCTCACTTCCCTGGTGAAAGTTCACGTGTCTAACCTAACTTGTCAGTTCCAAAGTTTTTACTTTGCATCTGGATTGTGATTCGGACATGGATTAGTATGTTTGTTTTTGATTATGTTCTTATAACATTAAAAAGTATGGTATTATTGACATTTGGCAAAACTTCAACACACTACTAAGTAGAGATGAATTTCCGATGGATAATATTGCTTTTCTGTTGTTTGCCGATGTTGTTAAGTGATACAGTAATGATAATTTCAGTTTCCATGAGGTACGACGAAAAAGTGTCGAAATTCTGGAGAGTTTGATACAATTTTGTTCATACTATACTTGTAACTTGTAAATGAGTGATAGTTGTGCAGTTTTAATGGATTATTGCTTCGCGTCAGGAATTTTCCGGCTTTTGCAATGACCACAAACGTTCATACAGATAACAAAAGTCAATGTGACGCAGTGTAATGCATGTGAATCGGTGTAGCTGTGTATTGTGTGGTTTTGTCTTGTACTAGGGTGCATTCTGGGCAACTATAAGTTGTCGGTTCACAGGACAGTAGATGCAGACATAATTGTCGTAGTTGTAATAATTCGTTTAAATAGAACCTATCTATTTCATTTATCAATGCCCATTAGAATCGAAAGTTTAATATGTCTAAATCTGACAGTAAAGCGATTTGAAATCAACCCGCTGGTGATTCGAAATTTGATGTATGAGCTTCACATAGAGGAACAATCTGTACACTTTCATTTATCCCAACCGTACAGTTGCAGCTTCTGGACTATATCCAAACACGTATCGTAAACAGTAAACTAGGTCACAAATTCGATCAAATTTTGCAGTTAAAAAAGGTCCCGGAGTGTAGACAACGGGTGATATCAGCAGAATGTATATTATATTCAAACTACACAAGATGAATAGCAACACTAGTTATCTATGTTATTAAAATTTATCGTTCTGAAGTCTATCAGTGTTGACCACGGTGATACAGAATGCACGCATAAATTAAATTCTGTGGACTAAATGGGCGTTAATCCTTGTTGTAGCAACTCATTCGCATGTGCAGAAATGTCAACGATGATATGCACTCACTATTTTGTATAATAAAGACTAAGTAACAGAATATTTACAACGTAGTTGAACGTACCGCTTTCAGGTCTCCGCTTCGCAACTAAACCGGAAGTTGGTCCAAACATTCGTGACCAGTGTAGAATCAACACAGTGAAGTTGTTGATTCTATTTAATTGTAACATGCATCAATTTTGTTTCGGATTTAATCTGAACAGTTTGATTTTATTATATATTTATATTCTTCTGTGGTCAGAAGATATGTTTATCGTTAGTCAATACGGTGATAAAAGGGGATAACATTGATTATGTCAAGAGACACCTTTCATCAATTTATGCTTCACATGCAGCATTTTCTACAAGATTAAAGTTTAAAATAGATTTATCAATAAAGTTAAAAAACATTGACCTGTCCGCTTGACCTTTCATTATAAGATTATCCACCCAGTGTATGGGTAGTTGCATGCCCTCCATATGTAGAAGAAGTTACTATACATAAATGTACCAGTTAACAATACATGTAAAAATTAAAGGTAAACCGGACAGGTCAATATTTTTTCCTATACGACTTGATTTTTTTATGTTGGTGTAAACTGAGATTAAGGCCACTGAGTACATTGTCGAAGTTGATAAATCAATTACATATAGATATGTTGAAGTTCATTCACCTTTGTGAGTTTTGTCAGTTGTAACGACCCTTACTATCTTGTTAGTTTTATCTTTTTTTGACAAAAAATCCACCTTTCTGTAACTGATAAGTTAAAAACCAAATGTCGAATCTAAAAAAGCCAATGAATTACTTTACTATCTTGTTTCACTCCGCTGGTATTGCCCAAAATATGAGTATTTTTACTGTTTTGATTTTTAAGCTGTAATGCCAGTAGTTTTATCAGTTTTTGATGATGATTGTATTTCATGCCGGATTTATTTTTAATTAGTATTAATATTGAGTGACTTTTAATATCCATGCTTGTAAACATACATTTTACGTCAAATCAATCATTTAGAATACGGAATGTCGTTTTTAATATTTGATTTTAGTATCCACTTGTAGCTTCCAGATTTCATCAATAACTTTGTTTGATAGGAGGTAGGATACCGATGATTGATACCGTATTCAGGGTGAATTTTGTGATTTTCAATACTGTGAAATATAAAAACGCTAAAATAATTTAAAGACCTTTTATGACCACAACCGCAAAAATTTCAAAACGCAAAAATTACCCCGTATACGGTATTCCAAACAGAGCCTCACATTTATTGTAGATATTCAGAAATCAATACGTAAATTTTCACAAAATGTAGGTTGCACCCAAGCGACTCTTATATTGCAGCACTACAGGCCCCGGTTTCACAATCATTCCTTAACTTAAGAATTTCCTTATTCTAATTTCTATATTTTCGTCCTTAGCTAAGAATTTCCTTAAATCGCGTTTCACAATGTTTCCTTAAATTTTCCTTAAATATTTAAGGAAAATCTTAACTAAGGAAATTTTTTCAAGCATACGAGCGGCCTCTTTGGAAATCTTTTGCGTTTAAAACATAACACTCGGAACGCCAAGTCGGCAATTTCCACAAATTGTGTTTCGGCTTTACAAATTTTGTATCCTTCCGCCGTATGGAAATTTGGGATTACTTTTTGACAAGTGTCTGAGGGGCGAAAAGACACCCGTTTTTAAACCTATATTGGGACATAATGAAGTAAAGTTTATCGATGAAACTTTTGAATTATATGCCGATAAACAACAGTTGAGATTTAATTTTCAATTTAGCGATAAGATACTGTTATTTACACATTTTTCGGATTTCTTGATGACAATCAATTTCTTCTCGCAATTGCCCCAAAATTTTCGACAATCTTTAAAACTTGGACGAATTTTGTGTACACAAAATTACCACTTTATATTGTGTAGAATGTGCCATCACATAATTAGAATTAAATTCAATTAAGAATGGTTTCTGAGCACGACCTGTTAATATCTTAAAAACCCAAAAGACTGGGTAGTGCATTTGGTTGTCAATGAAAACAAACATGGCTGCCCCCGCGATGATCGATGCTTCAATATCAAGTTTCAAATGACGTTGCAACTAATTTTAATAACACTCACGTGATAACGATTTCAAATTCTTTCATAAAAATACACATAATCAAATTTTACTGCATGTTGATAAATCATTCGACGAACTAAACGGTTAATTTACGTATTCCATTGGTCAGTGTCAAAGAGCCATTTACGAAAATGAGAGTTATCTCTCTTGTCTTGCATAGAACTTTCTGTCTTTAGAAGTCTTTGCCTTGCCTAACTGAAGCCCCACCAATTTGTTTAAAATCTGTATTCCAGTTCAATGCCTGGTCCTGACTTGAGCCCCATATACTCTCTCTCTCTCTCTCTCTCTCTCTCTCTAGCACCATACTCTCTCTCTCTCTCTCTCTCTCTGAGATGACAAAAATTCCCTTTATCACACATGGGATTGATTTTATGCATTGTGAACAAAGACAAGGCCTATATGACACAGTTTGACAAACTGAAGAAATGAAAAAACCAATTCCATGTGCATTAATATTGGCACATTTTAGATTTGATGGTTATTTATTTATTTATTTATAAAATAAATTTATTTATTTATATATTTATTTAATTGATTATTTATTTATTTAATATTTGCCTATCTCACTACAGAATCATATGGATTTACAAAAGAAAAAGAGACATTTATTGCTATAATTAAAGTAATTTTTTGTGAATATTAGGAATGCTAAGTGTATTTTTAAATTTTTAGCTTGCTAACATGCATTTCATTGGATATTATATTTTCAAATATATTTATAACATATACTGTGACATTTGAACACATAGATTTGGACAACTGAATGGCCATTGTATATTGGATTTCTATTAACATTTGAAGAAAAATGACTGTGTTTTGCATTTTCATAATTAAATAGCTACATGAGTAGTGTTTCAGTTACAGATGCAGCAAGAATTCTCATCACTTAATGTCTTTAAATTCATTACATGTAAACTTATGGATTGTTTGAATTTTATAATTGTTGTTTTAACATGTTAAACCAATGTTCGGCTGTCAAAAGCAATACCATACATATCATGTATTCCCATCAAGCAGCCTATTCTGGCATGGCAGTATCTATGTAGCCTTATATGTACTTATGTTTATCATACCTCAACTGCTCCCCAATATATATACTGTATAATATAAAGCTAAACCATACTGACACTTCTCTGTCAAGATTTAGTGAAGTTTACATTTGTCAATCAAGATCAATGCACAATTGTGCACTGGCCCATCACAGCTATACTGTATACATACAGGCATATAAAGATTTATACTGTATACACTGGCCTGTCAAAGCTATACTGTATAGGTACAGGCCCGTCAAGATATATACTGTATACAAACATGCCCGTCAAGATATATACTGTATACATACAGGCCCGTCAAGATATATACTGTATACATACATGCCCGTCAAGATATATACTGTATACACACTGGCCTGTCAAAGTTATACTGTATACGTACAGACCAGTCAAGATATATACTGTATACATACAGGCATATAAAGATTTATACTGTATACATACTGGCCTGTCAAAGCTATACTGTATACGTACAGACCAGTCAAGATATATACTGTATACATACAGGCATATAAAGATTTATACTGTATACACTGGCCTGTCAAAGCTATACTGTATACATACATGCCCGTCAAGATATATACTGTATACATACAGGCCCGTCAAGATATATACTGTATACATACAGGCCCGTCAAGATATATACTGTACATACATGCCCTTCAAGATATATATACTGTATACATACTGGCCTGTCAAAGCTATACTGTATAGGTACAGGCCCGTCAAGATATATACTGTATACAAACATGCCCGTAAAGATATATACTGTATACATACTGGCCCGTCAAGATATATACTGTATACATACATGCCCGTCAAGATATATACTGTATACATACAGGCCCGTCAAGATATATACTGTATACATACAGGCCCGTCAAGATATATACTGTATACATACATGCCCGTCAAGATATATACTATATACATACTGGCTCCTCAAAGCTTAACTGTATATATACTGACCTGTCAAAGCTAGACTGTAAACATACTGGCCCTTCAAGATGTGTGCATATAGGCAGGTCAATAGCTTTATCCCAGTGCATAATTTTGTTAAAATTATTTGCATCCTTATTATTGGTCCATAATTTTACTGTCACACAATATGTAGGCCTATTCTTCATGGTATTTATATACAATGTTTTTTGTATAAAATACATATATGCTGGTATTTTGTGACACATTACAGCCTGTCCAGTTAGAGTAGCTCCTTTGGGAGAGGATTTGTTCTGTAAATGGGTTATGGGTTTGAACACAAAGACCTGAGAAATGGTAATGGTTATTATTGCCTGGTACTATGCCTTTAGATATGAATATTCTGTAAAAGTGATGGTCTTAAGACTGCTGACTCCAGTTTAACATTCATTCCTTATTTGAGATTTTCCTCAACTTGAATTTAGCAAATTTAAAAGCTGAATACTTTTTTTTCTGTATTCAAGATGTTCATAAATTTAAGGGGACATTTTGAAGACCATTCTAGAGGATTTGTTTACATTTATATTCGAATTTTGTTGAAACTGTATTTTCAGTTGCATAAAATTGTTTCAAAAGTTGTCAGATTTCAATTAAGGAAAATCTTAGTTTAGGAATGACTGTAAAACTGGAACCAAATATGTTTATCAAACACTATACATTTAAAGAATGCTCACTTTAAATAAAAAATAATTGATAAACATGTCCATTTAATGGAATTTACTAATTTTCAGTACCAGTAATCTGACTGATTATTAATTTGTTGATTTTGGAAGCAGCAAGTTTCATTTTAGATATTTGTGTTTAGCATAACTCAGGTGTTGATTGTTTATAAAAACAAACTTTTAGTGAATATGGATGAGGATTTTATATACCAACCTTTTAGTTGCACTGTTTTGTTATGTGACACTACTGGTGTGAAACCTAATCTTCTTATTGAGTTTCAGCTTGGTTCTTGCTATTTTACACAATTTGTTCTACTTACACTTTGGACAGTGAAACTGCATTGTAAAACATAAAACCAAATTGGCATTTAATTTTCTGCCACAGATAATGCCTCATTCAGCAAAAAGTTTTTATTCAAATGTAGGTTCCATATGGTTGTTTATAATTTCTTAACAACACCAAGTACTAAAGCTTAGAACAACTGAAAACCATATCTGTTGCACATTTCTAAATTTCATTAGGCCTATCAGCCTATGTGTGTGTGTGTGTGTGTGTGTGTGTGTGTGTGTGTGTGTTGACATGCAATGACACTGTTTTTTTTAACAGATATGGGGAGCTGTGCCTATCTTCAGAAAGGCACAGGCTCAGTGATTATATTGAGACCATATAATGATAAATTTCAAGGCAAAAGTTACAGAAAACATGACAAGCCATTTTGGCATCCTAGTCCTAGGCCTATAACTCGCACACGCTTAATAAACGGTTGCGCATGTTTTCAAGTGTACCACCAATTCACTGATACTTAATATACACCGTAAGGGGTCAACCAACACAATATTTGTGCACGAGATTGGCCTGTGAAATTCAGATTTGTGAAATGAACGATCGAAGCGGCATATGGCCAAATTTAATATGGAGACTGAAAGTAGGTCCTAAAATTCGGCATAAATCTTGAGAAATCTGACGAAATAGATGCTAATAATCGCCAAAACTTACTTTATTTCAGCCGTAAATACCATTCTGCGTCTTCTGTGTGTCCAAACTATATATAGAACATAGTTAGGAAGCAGTACTAACAAACTTTCTAGGTCAAATTAGACGGAAAATGGACCGACCCCATCTAAGATTCCGGATTGACGGCGGCGTTTTTTCGCATTTAAAACTTGGACGTTTTTTGTGTACAGGAAATTATTTGATGTATTATATATGGAATTGTACCTTGTAAAAAGGTCTTTCATTTGGTATGAATATTGTTTCTGAGCACGAGCTGTGTGAGAAATGGGAATGAATCTTGTGACGGATAACATTTTGAGTTTTAGCCTGTGGTTCACGTTTCACTATAAATTACGAAATTAAACTGTAACCGGAATTATAAAAAATAGATTTTGTCGGTTTTCAAATATTCTGAATTTTTTATTTTGCATCCCAATCTATGGTAATCTGTAATACATTCAACACAGTTCCTCATTTTGTGTCGTTCAAAGGTTCGCCATTTTTTGACAAATTTTACATCACATTTGCAAGTTCACAAATTTTAATGAATCCCTACGCCGACGGGGTTGGCGTTCCGACTGTAAAAAGTATTATAAAAGCCTGCTTCTTCATCTTGGATTCGGATTTTCTTCGATTATTTTTAGCACCACTGTTAAGTGTTAGGAATACGTTTACGAGGTATACAATCTTGAATAATAAAAGTCTACAATTATGTTTACACAAACAGTCCTAAATGTAATAAAATAAAGGTTCAGTGGAGAATGATTATAAATAATATTATTTATATAAAAAAATATATTATATAAATAAATAGAATATTTTTTAAAGAAAGGCTAATTGGGCGAAATCCCTTGTAGAATAAAATACAGAATGAGGGAGAATTTTTCGGCATATTGTAAAGGTCCGGTAGAAATAAAAGAGGAAGGCCGAAATTACCATGCAATGAACAATCTGTGAATAATATACGTAAGCTGCATACTCAGTATTTTTTATCATTTATTTTTTATGATCTGTTATTGCTTTTTAGATCATACAGACGTATAACAAATTAACTGCGATTGTTTTTTTTTTAGCTCAGGTGAGTTATTGCGGTCACTCCCCGTCCGACATGCGTTGTTTGCCATGTGTCGTGCGTTTTCCGTCGTGTGTAAACTTTACATTTTAATCTTCTCCAAAACTACTGGACCAATTTGATGATATAAGTCAGCTATCATGCTTTCGAAATTGCACAGATGAAGGGATATGCCCTCCTGGGGCCCTGCACAAGTCTCAGCTGTAGGACCCAAAAATGGATAATGACAAGGCACTTAAGGGGAAAATTGCTGAAATTAGTGATATCAGTCAGTCAATATATCTGAAAAACTGCATGTTATAACATTTTGTATAGGCAAGTATATTGAGGGTCTTACATGAGTGGTTATGTAATATTAAATACATTAAATGAGTTGAAAAATTTTTATGCAACGAGACTAATGATTTCCTAATATTACATAAACTCGAGTGTAAGAATCTATTTAAGATATAATCCAGGAAAAACAAGGTTTTTTTCTCGTGAAAATACAATCCGTTTCCTCTATAAGAAAAGGACCAATTGACCGAAATTCAGAGAAGTCACGTAAACGTGTCACATACGCCCGAAGAGTACAGCTAACATTTTATGGTATGTCAAAAACATAATGTTGACTTATCCATAATAAATAATAAATAAATAAATAAATAAATAAATAAATAAATCGACGTATTGGGATTACCACGGTTGCGTAAACGATATCGCACTTTTTTAAAATTAGATTTATTTATTTATTTAAGCTGTTTATAAATATATATATATACTGCATGTAGACTTTAGATATGTTATATTAAGCATTCTCAAGACATAATTAATTTGCAAATATTCTTATTATTGGTCCCAACTCCTGAAAATTTGGATTTTTTCTGTAATTAATTGGCCGTTTAATATCTGGATGTGATAAGGGCAATACCTGCTCAGGTGAGCGTTTAAGGCCCATTGACCTCCTTTTTCACTTAGATATACAGAGATCTACAGGTGAAAAAATCACGCTTGTTGAATTCATCTAGTAATGAAAGCCGGTGAAAAACTTTCTCTTTTCTCCTCCTCGGCGTTTAAATGCAATGTGATCAGTAATATATAATAAATATTTGTCTCAGGCGTCTAAAAACACGCCATTTTGTTTTCCTACGGAGATTTCCTTAAATATTTAAGGAAATGATTTTGCATCCTTAAATATTTAAGGAAAAAATCTTAAGTTAAGGAAACATTTAAGTAAGGAAAATATTGTGAAACGATTTTTCCTTAACTTTAGGAAAAATCTTAAATTTAAGGAAAAAATATAAGTTAAGGAAATTCTTAAGTTAAGGAATGATTGTGAAACCGGGGCCAGTATTCTTGATAAATATCACGTCTCTGTGTCCAGGATTGCCTTGGATATCTTTGATGTATCATAGTTCCATGTTCCTTTCACTATATTGTATACGTAGCTAAACATGATTTGCTTACCCTTCCAGAGCACCCGGTCTCAAACCCTGGTAGAAGTTCACCTACTTAACCTAATTTTTCAATGTCAAGGCTTCTGCATTTTGATTTGGACATGGATCAGTATCTACATTGGCATGCTCGTTTGACTTCATTAGGAATATTCAAATACGAGGATCCACCCAGTACATAGGTAGTGTTAGAACTCGTAGTTAATACATAACAACGTTTGTGTTCTATAATTTAGAAGAAATAAACATATGTTTTCCAAATACATAATATGCTCATTTATAATATATAATTAAATAACAGTTCAAGCGGAAAAATACATGTATGTTATGTGCCCATACAAATAAACTTGTAACGTTCTTATCACAAAATGTAACATTTAGATAAAGGTGCTTATAAATTTAAATATACATTTTTGAAAATAGGATAAACGTGATGATAAATAATAAACCAATAATTACAATTATTATATAGCAATATATGCTTCGCATAGAAATTAAACGTTAAATCCCGAGGTGTTAGCGTGCAATATATACCGATATTTGCACGCTAACTTTGTTCCAGTCCGAGGTTTCCCGAATCAATTTTTTCATATTGCACGCTTTGTCACATGACGCTGTCGTTTATGACGTCATACGATTGTTGTCGATGTCATCGCTGTGTTGTTTGTCATATTGCACTAGTTCTTATATCCATTACAAGAACTAGCGTAATATTTATGTATTGTACAACAAAATGGTATTTTACATGAAATACTTGACGAAGGTAAACGAAATTTATTTTGCTATATTATAAAAGGGTTATTGAACTGATATGTGAAACATTGTCCCTCGTTGACTCGACATTTGCACTCGCAAGCTCGTGCAAATGTCGAGTCAACTCGGGACAATATTTCACAATATCAGTTCAATAACCCTATATTACATATATAATTAGTAATCTTGATGAATACTCTTTTAACGGTCGACCTATATAATCACTATTGTATCATCGCAAAATAGCTAGTAGAATGATTATACTGCTGAAGTTTACAATATTACATTAAATTAAAAATATTTACAGCAAGTGTCATGATCATAAAATTTTACAATAATAAAATCACTTCATGTTTTATCGCTGTTACCAGTCTTCAAGTGAACTTATATGTACGCCAGTTGTTCAGTTAAGAAACATTTAAAAGAAATGGAATTTTACTTTTGTTCTACCATGAGTGCAAAATTTCCGCCATTCTCAGCCTCTCCATAACCTCATGATAGAACAAATAAAGTAAAATTCCATTTCTTCTAAATACGAAAGTTTTTAGCGTTTTTTCTGCCAGGATGACATTTAAATTACTTGCTTAACTTGTACTAGCGGATTGGTAAACCATTTTGTTGGAATAGCTTTAATTTTGACAGACTTGAGGCTCCGCCTTCTTATCAAATCATCGATGTACGCGTGAAGCGCCACCCACATCCGTTAACACGTCAAAAAAGCTTGTTTGTGACGTCATACTCGGCCACGTCGCCTGAGCATCTCCGTGAGGTTATGGGGATAGTTTTGATAACGTGTTTCATATAAGGAAAAATAATAGAATTGTAAATATTAACAAACATGAGTTTACAAATCATTTTTTAGCAGAAGTGTGAAAAACAAAACACTGCAAACATTTGATTAAAAATCTATGGTTAAACTTCTAAAGTAATAATACAAAGAAGTCGTAACTAATAGTTATGAACAGCCGCTAAGATTCTGTGGTGTAAGTTGTACAAAACTCACACCAGTCCATCCCAAATTCAAATGGCGGAAATTCACATGTTTATCTTAATATTTGCCAGTTTTCAAAGTTTTCAATTGACTTAAGAGATTGTGATATGGACATAAACTGGTATATTTGCTTTTTATTGTAAGCATACGCTTATCGAAGCCCCTTAAAAAGTTTTATGGTCGTCATCACTATACTGTATGAGGTCTCTTTACTGATATACAATATTACCCTAGATATATATGACGCCCCATAGTTCCATGTTCGTTTATTTTTCTATTATAATTTTACAGCTGGTGGCGGATGTAGCCAGCAAAACAGGGGGTGCATAACCTTTCAGCGCACCGGTCTTACTTCTCTGGTTGCAATTCGCACGTTTAACTTAACTTGCCCATTTTCAAAGTTTTTACTTAGTCTGGGATTGTGAAATGGACATGTTAAATTATACGTTAGTGTTTGATGATATGGATAGTAAGTATTGTATGTCATGCCGAGACTGGTGTTTGCTAAAATCGATTGTCTTCCTATTTTAATTTGGATTGCATATTAATGTCATTGTATTGACTTCCAGTTTTTTCCTAAATTTTCAACAAGTAACAAATTTACTTTTTTATGTGATTGTGATTTTGAACATTGGCTGGCATGCATGTGTTTGATTACAACACTTAACGATAGGAAAACATTTCATTAGAAGAGTCAACCCAGTACATGGGAAGTGTTAGGATTCTCAATGAATTCATACATATATGTACGGCTTTAGCGTTGCGGCACCGAGTTAAATACGTGTTAACCATATACGTAAATGAACTCGCCCATCATAAATATTTAAATTAAAAGTCAAACGGACAAGTCATTATTAGCCTACCACCCTGATAATTATTATTTTTAGTTATAACGATAGTGTCAAAGTAATTTAAAACGCACACAGAGAATGCATGTAGGTTTTGTGTGTGTAAATGAAGAACTAACAATTTTTACATATGAATAATTTGGCATTATGCATAAACTTGATTACCCTTTATTAACAGAAACAGATAAACGAAAACAGAGTGAAATATGGTATGTTTTGCTCCTAAACTCACTGTAAAGAAACCCAACTACAATCGGAATGGAAACTGGGAGTTGAACCTCTACGGATACTGTGATATGTTAACCATAGGTAAAGACAAAAAACAGCTTTATGTGTTGATGAAATTGATAAACTTGTCAGTAGAACCGACTGAGACAATATCAAAAATGTGCTTCCAGCGTTAGGGCAGACAATTCGGCCTAGGTAAATTAGGATATAATACTAACATGTATTATTTCTAATTCGGACGGCTTGCTAAAACGTTGATCTGATAATTTAAAACCTAAAATCGACATTTTTTGTTAGAAGTTACCATACTGGTCTGCGTGTAGGTATTGTACATGATGGATTATCTTTGGATGTTGTTTAATTTTTAGAGACAAGCTGGTGATTTAGTTAAGACTTTTTCTTGATTCCGACAACCTATAAAACGCTATGGTCCAATTCGTTTAAAATTAACTTATTACATACACATGTTAGAAATCTGACTATATCGCCATCGTCGCCACTGTCAGTTTTGGAACTGAATGAAAGATCGAACAATTAATAATTAGGTACATGTCGCACATCGGTTTCTGTGCGATTGGTGTGTTGATTTTCTGTAAATGTGAGCTAAATATGGGATTTCCGAAGTTCTATTTATAGCACATGTTTTTTTATATCGGGCGACAATTTCGTCCGTATGTCATATTTGTTTACGATCATCGTTGTCCACATCTATAACCATTTTCAGCATGTCAGTTAAATTCAAACTCATAAATTTCATAAATTTTATTTGTGAAAGACGTAGTGTTTTCCGAGATTTACCGGTCTGTCCTCATGGGTTACAGTAAAAAAATAAATTTACGATGTGCGATTGAAAAATAAACTTATACTTAGTAATTTATTTCGATATTTGAATTAAAATAAAATATTTAGAAGCTACGGTCCAGCTAGATTTTAGAAACGTCACGTGATAGTTCTGCCGAAAAGCAGTATAGGTATTGAAAATGTCGGTGTTTATAACTACTCACAAAAACTAAAATTTTGGATAATCAGCAATAATTTTAATGTTGTTAAAATATGAAATTCGTCTGGTTTATTTAACAATTGAAATAACGCGCGTTATGATTAGTTTGCTTGCATATCAATTGCGTTCATATCGACTATGAAACGCATTTCTAAACAGTTCAATTGTTATTGAAGAAAAGTGAACACCATAAATATATCTCAATTACAATGTATTTATTTGATTTAATTGGCATAATTAATATGGTCACGGCTGAACAAATTTACAGGCTGCCGACAAGCAACAAGTATTGGCACGCCTGCAACAACTATTAAGTGAAAACAATCAACATGAAAAACTTCAATAATCACATTTTCAACGATAGCTAAATTGAATTCTACCCTGGGAACAGAGGTGAATTTGTAACAAAATGTCATAGGTAATCAACGTTAATAATCAGATTTTCAACATATCTGGTTGAATTGAATTTGACCCTGGGTAGCAGAGGTCAATTCATAAGAAAATGTCATAATAAGTCAATATATACATGATTGTGGTGACTTTGTGCAGCGTAAATTGCCACATGGACAATGAACTGATAAATCTTGTGAATCTGTCAGTTCATGGTCCACCGCCACAAAAAGTGGGGGGAGGTGCACAAATTAAACTGCCGTGTACCATATTAGCCTTGTCAATGAATTTATCTACAATTAGGATAAGTGGAATTTGTAGAAAATATAAACATTTGAAGAGCCTCCTTTATAGTATTCAAGAATATATTGTTTCCTGTTGCTGATAAATGAACCCCATCTGGCAGAAATAATGAAGGTGAGAAACGGGTGATATCCGGATACCTGATGTAAGCCCCCCCCCCCTAATTTAATAGTCATTTTTGCAGCTGCACTATTTAGACGTATTCTTGCCTTTTCCATTGCTGCATTGTTATGTGAATAACGCCATGTAATACGTGGCAATATTTGGGACCAAACCAACCTTGTGTTGGGCACTATTCTGTTACAACTTGTTAAAATTGTGTGTATCATGTTTCGTAATTCTAGTAAGGGTATATTACCCAGATCATTTCCTCCGCAGTGAATAATAAGAAATGTAGGGGGCGATTCCACTTCAACTAGATGAGTTACCTTGTTTAAAAAACCTTTTAGGGATAATCCACAATACCCCTGCCACCAAATGTGTATGCCCAGTCTTTGCAATCCCAAGTGTGATGAACCAGCTCTCGTTAGGGTTTCAGTAAAGGCATGCTTTATAATTGATGATCCTAAGCACCACACATAGAAGTTGTCTGAAAGACTTAAATCCTATGTAAATATGTAATGCTACAATTTGACATATTTATACAATATTTGAAGGAATGTGAGCTGGGGTAGCCTAAGATATGTTTTATATGCATCCGATTTCCATCTCCCAGCTATTTGAATTGTTTCTGTGGAATAACCAGCAGCAAAGGCAGAAGTAGCCGCCCCAATCCGAAATGAATGTGATTTATCAATATAATGTATATCAGCTGAATGCAAAACTTTGCGTAGAATAGAAGAAAATTGATAACGTGTAAGCGGCTCACCTCCATAATGACAAAATAAGGGTCCATATATATTGGGCCTGACCTGATTAAACTGTTTAATGTTGTACAATGGACAAAGCGGGCCCCCAACTTGTGGCACTGCTAGGGTTGTTCCCTGCGCCAATTGGTCAGTCTTAGAGAAGCGAATTTTAACATGTAAAACTTCACTATTGTTGACTTGATGAAAACTGATGTCGTTCAACGCCAGAATATGGTGAGGCTGTTTACCTTTTGACAATGCTATTTCGCCTACTCTCAAGAAACCAAAAAATGCTAGAGAATAGGCAGCTTTGAATAAGCACACTTCGTATGAATTATAACATACAAACTGCAGATTATCAATTATTTTTATGTAATACCTGAGGGGTTATGGGAAGCCGTGTATCAGTTTTTGACTTTGATCGTGACATGCCCTCTAATAGCTTAGCTACTAAGAAACTTTGAGTTGGGTCTTGAAGACTTTGCAGTTTGCACTTTGAACCAATAGCCGATAGATAAAGCCTAGCTGTTGCTTGTGCTAGACCTCTTAATGATAAATATGCAATATACTGAATAATGTGTTCAGTAGTAGGGGGCCATAATTCTGGAAATGCATGGAGACGTCTAAATTCAGAGAATGAAGACAGACCGGCCTGATAGGCTGAGTGAGTATTTGTTGCCATGGATGCATGCAGCAGTCTATCTATTTCACTCTGCATATCAGATGCAGGAATTCTTCCGGAATAATTTCTGGATCTCTGTCTGCTTCTGGTGGCAGTCTTCGAAATCTTACCCACTGTTTCCGAGAAATAGAATCGGCTATATCATTACATTTACCCGACACATGATTGGCACGAAAAATAAGGTTATTTTTCATGGCACTAAGCACTAATGGACGAACAAATGACATAACTCGACAAGATTTTGATGTTTGATTGTTAAGCACTGCCACTAACGCTATGTTATCAGTTTGGAAAACTATCTTTTTATTTTGAAAATTGCGTCCCCATAACAATACTGAAAGGACAATTGGGACAAGCAGAGAAATGTAATATCATTCAAAATGCTGGAAAAACACCATGACTGCGGCCACTGAAAAAATACCCAATGTCCTGAGAAATAAGCCCCACAACCCATATTTGCTGAGCCAGAACTATCAGTGAATAATTGCAGTACTTCATTACTGTTCCAGTCAGTCTGAGGAAAAAGCATGGTACCATTAAAGTCCTGTAAAAATGACAACCAGATCTGAATGTCCTCTGTCATGCCTCTATCAATTCGAATATAATGATGAGGACGTTTGACTTTACAAGTTGCTGCGTAAAATCGCCTATTAAATACTCTACCTGAAGGAATGGCGCGACAAAAAAAGTTCAATGTCCCTACTAATGATTGTAACTCTTTCAAAGTTACTTTTTTCCGATTTGTAAAATGTTGCAGTAATGTAGTTAATTCTTGAACTTTTTCCTGCGGAATTCGCACAAGCATTTTAATAGTGTCAATTTCAAGACCTAAAAAGGTCAAGCAGGTTGTTGGACTAACTGTTTTGTTGACTGCTAATGGTATGCCTAAATCTGAGCACACCCCTTCACATGTACTCATCAATTTATTGCATTCATCTGATGAAGACCTACCCGCAAAGATAAAATCGTCCAAATAGTGATCAAGAGAGTTCAAACCAGATTTAGTTTGTACCAACTAGTGGAGAAATGTGGCAAACTTTTCAAATATACAGCATGAAATTGAACAACCCATTGGCAAAAATTTATCAAAGTAATACTTGTTTTTGAACTGGAAACCAAGCAAATCAAAATCGGACGGCCTAATGGGTAAAATTCTAAATGCGGATAAAATGTCCATCTTGGCAAGCAGAGCACCCTTACCTAGGTTAGCTATCATGTCAACAACTTTGTTGAAAGGTACATATTGTACAGAACATAGTTCTGGGTCAATGTAGTATTTCTTTTTTAATCTTTTGTTCCACCTGGTCCTAATGGGTTGTCGCTGAAATAAGGTTTTTACTGAATCTATATCTACGAGGACCATTGTAATGTAACCCAAAACCTTCTGAAAAACCAGAAAATAGATAGGAAGCCACCTTTTTAATGGATAATGTTGTAAATACTTTTTAAGTTGTCCCACCTTAATTGGAGACTGGCCTAGGCGCCAGATATCTTGAGGCCTGGGGAGCCCTGTAGCTATTGAAGTACCTTAGGGGAAATTTGCGACCCCTGGGGGCATAGGCACGAAAGGACTGACCACTTGTAACCTGGTTTGACTATCCTATTGGTGCATACAAGTGTGAATTGCATTGACCCACTGGATGCTTTCCCCCACATTTCATGCAAATGTGAAGGAACTGACAAGCATTTTTCATACAGACACCCTGAAAATTAAAGCTGTAACACTTGTTACCTGCAGTACCATTTTTTTGTAACTAAATTTGCCCCCCTTGGTTTGGCATATAGAGGAGCCACAATTCTTGATCAATAACGGCCAAAGAAGTGGATGGGTCCAGGCTCTTTTTAAGCCTATACTGTTCGTCATAACTTTTCCATCCCATCCCTGGGTTACGTGAGGCTCCCAGACTAACTATCGACATGTATTTTAACATTTCCAAGTTTTTTCCCGGATGGGCACTTGTATAAATGCTCATGAATACAATGAATGCATCCGTCCATTTCTCAATATTATGTATTTTGGATGATGGCTTGTCCCTAGTCACAAGCTCACCCTGATTTAAATAAATCATTTTTTCTTGACTATGTGATGTGTTGGTATATTTGGATTGCTAAGTCAATATACTGCCCATTAGTTATCTTAGCTTTATTTTGTATTGATACGTTATTACCCAAAACATCATGGATGCTTGCGATGGGGGTGACAAATGAGGAGTCAATATTTGGAAATATTTGAGGTTGTTGTGTCCTCCCATTACCTGTTGCCGGTGTTGGTGCCACGATAGGCTGAGCTATCAATACTGGCTTCTCTTCTGATGTGTCTGATTGATGAGCTGTAGAACTTGTTGAAGAGGCTGGGGGTATAGGCTGTTGTTGATGCTGAGTACCCACTCTTCTACCACGTTTAACTGGTGGTTTTTGTATTGGCTGTGCTTCAATAGGCTGGGACGAGTTCACTGTTGTTGTCTGCCTTCTGACAGAGGTCCTGGCATAGGGGCTGGCAGAGATCCTCTTTGATTTTCTCAACATTTTGTCCAAGAAATATAAAGAGAAAAACTTAATTATATAATTATTTGCTTACATAATAATATTATATATAATTAGAAATCGATTTTGACTATAATTTAAATATTAAATATACATTAAAACAAGTTGGGTTGATAACATTATGGGAATGGAATGGTGGTGATAAAATTAAACATGGTAGCCAGTGCCTGCAGCTGAAGCTACATGTGCTTTGAATTAAAATCCAAAGCATCCTAACTATTTAACACACTAAAAAACCTCCTACTATATCACAACATGAACTTGAAGCTGTTAGACTACTTTGTGACTATAAATTTATTTTCATTTGATGCCATATTTGTCAAAATTTGATGAGTATTAAGAAAATGACGACAAAAGAAACCTATGGCTTGAGATTTACGTTAACGCCCAAAATGCGTAGAAATGCGTAGTTAAGGCTTAAAGGGGTTAAGAAGAAGAAGAAGAAGGAATAACTTTGTAAAAACATGTCTTCATGTTTCGTTTGGGTGTCTCAATTATTATAAGATAAACACTTTTTATAAGAAAATAGCAAGTCTCTAAATTACACTGAAACTTTGAACATCGTGGTACGTATTATGACAAATTGGTTTATAACAGAAAAAAATCTAACGTGAAAAGATTAGAAAGCACCTGGAAAGGTGCATTTATCACTAGTTCCCCAAGTTCAAAGAAAGTAAGGGGAAAAATATAAATTAAATGATTTTAATCAAGCATTTTACCATAGAAACACAGTATTACTATATTGTACGATGTAATGCCTTGAGGAGTCTATTTGAAGGTAATAGCTATTTAATTTGACAGATTGATGCAAATTACGACGGCTTTATGCGATAATGGCGGTTCATTTCAATTAGTATCATTACGTATTAAACATGAATACGTTTCTAGGCCGAAAAACTTGCAGTAAGTATTCCTTTGGATGGAGGATCTGCAAGATTAAACGTGACTGGTAGCTAAGCTTTCCCATAGAATTGAAAATGATATCAGGTAAGTAAATGACCAATGATAGAAAATTACTGACCGATACGTTACGAGGGAAAAAATAATTTTACGGTGAATGTGTATGAAATATATATAGCAATAATGAATAAATAAAATCAGAAAAAAGAATTTAAAATCGCTTCCGACAGGTTCCTCGGTCTATGACAAATTGTTGAGCGTAACAGAAAAACAAGTTCAAAACAATCAAATGAAAAGTTAATTCGTGTCACGTGATATTTTATATACGCGGTAATGACGCGTTGTAATTATAAAGTCGAGTGTGAATAATTATTTCATTCATTTTCATTTTGTATCAATATGTTGTTCATTTTGCTGTCTGTTTCTTTGATTGCATGTGCATTCTCAGCGCCTGTCAATGAAGAAAATAAATCTATAAAAACATGTAAACAAAGAGTTGTCGGGTAAGTAATGTATTTTTGATGTTTAGCTGTTAGATAAAACATGAATTGTTAATATAAGTAAAATATGTATAATAGTTAAGACAAGTTTATTATTTTAGCATTACTTTATGATAATAATGTATTCATTTCTCTAGCTTGTCATTTTCTTTTCGTGTGCTCCGTAAGTACTTAAGTGTGTAAAAAACCTTTTCCAGTCATTTGTAAAATAAAAAAAATGAAACTGAAAGAAACATAGAACAATGCAACGTCAAATATATCAAGGATAAGTTAAGATACAGAGGCACCGTACTTAAAAATATTGTGATTACGACCATAAGCAATGGCTTCTAATATTCCCCCGTTAATGTTTCATTTATAATTACCTTGCTTCGTTGAATTGAGTATAAATAAATACCATTTATGTATTTATTTACAATTATTGTTATTCACAATATATAAACATTTAAATGAATTCAGTTTTACGGTATTTATTACCTTGTCTGTTATAACTGACAATTAATTACAACGTCGTTTGTAGTAATAACTTTAATTTGGAGACATTTGTTGAATAAAATAGGAACATTGGCGTCTCAGATGTACAATATAAAGAAGAATACTATAAATTATAAATATTTTATAGGGATTACAGTAACCCGGGTAATCCTGAAGCTGTCGATATCCCTGATAACTGCACGGAGGGGGTTGTGAATTTCCACCATACTACTAACAATATTGACTTGGTGTTTAGAAGAAAGGGTGTGTATATCGTATGCATTTCCAGTAACGCTAGAGCAGACGGTGAACTTTACTCCATTAGAGATCAAACCGGTACACGTGATGCGTACCTGGGATTACCATCAAAACGTTAGTACTTACGGTATATAGTTAATGATATTCTATGATTTGGATTGTTTATTAATTTGGAAAAAAACCTGTAAAAAGTGGATAGCTAGGGCGCTTTACAATTACATCGAATAACATTATTTCTTTTTATCGTATCAATTTATTTTATACATTCTAGTTGAGTGTATACATTCGGTATTATGAATGAGAGTCTGGGATAGCACATTGAATGAACTACGAAGCAGTTTATGCCTGACTCTAGTACGTTTGTTTTTGACCTCATTCATAATACAAAATGAATACACTCAACTAGAATGTTAATTTTTATATTTACAATCATAAATTATATCGTTAGCATGTCAGAAATATAAAATAATCGCTACAAAAATTATTTTATTCAAGATTCTGACAAACATATGGGATTGATAGAACAGCCTTTTTCCAAATAAGGATAGAAACGTTGTGAATGATGTTGATTGCTGACCAATCAAACATTGCATGACGTAATAAAATGCCTTTCCATTACGTCATCGGATTGTTGAATATTACATAATCAGAGATCATGAACCACATCATATTCATGAGCGATTGAATGCAAGCAAAAACAAATACAAATGTAGGTTCATCTAAATGAGGTCCATTCCAATTAAATATGAGTTGGAGAAAGTGTTCTTCATTTGTTTAGCACCATCTTCCGGTTGTTTTATTTTACTAAACATGAACCAATATCTTTTTTCCATAATCATATAAACACAATTTTACCACACACACACACACACGCACACGCGCGTGATAAACAAAAAAGCGATAAGGAAGTTTTTGATTAATTTGCGTATAAATGATGGATCTGCCATGTTTGTTAACGAGTCTCTTCTTTATGATTGATTATCATATCGTTTGAATGGTTTGACAGGCTCGTATTATACATCAAATAATCAGATCTGTTTTTTTTTTCAATGAGGGGTTTATTGTATAATCCAAAATTCAAATCATATACATATCCACCGGAGCATGGCAAGGAAATAAAACTTGTTGATTTTAAACTTGGCTACATTATGTATGTGTATAAAGCATACTCATGAGTCATGTTTTAGGTACAAAAATGTATTATTTTTCATTTAATCTAAATTTCAAAACTAACAGTCAGAAATTTTCCTCCTTCATACAATTTTTATCCGATGTCATCACTGTTATTGTTGATCCAAGTGTGACTAGCTGTTTCACTGCCGATTTAAGTAGGGCGTCTTCCCACTAAGCCAACATCGTGAAAACATTCTAGATCTGGAAAGTTTAGGCATTAGGCAATGTTTGTTTCAGCGCAATTCGTTTCATGGGGCATATGTAGGATATTTTATACCGGCATGATATTATATATATATATATAAGGGCCACCTGCTTATAAAGGCCAGTTTAATTGTATCCCAACTGTTCTTTCTTTTTATTATTTGAACCTGTATATAAAGGCCACCTGCTCATAAAGGCCACTTTTACTGGTTCCCTTGGGTGGCCTTTATAGACAGGTTTGACTGTATATATATATATATATATCCAGTGCCAAGCACAAGTGTTCTGTATGTGTTTTACCCCTCGCTTTTTCTTAATTGATCTTACTTTTTCCATTCCAATATTTTTCTCGTTCAAATTATTTAATACTTCATAATCATATTTTCACATAAAAGTTCAATATCATGTGACACTTGTCTACGGAAAATGTAAAGAAACATGATGACCCATAGGAAAATTTCATGCAAGATAAGATTTACATTAATGAAAAATTGGTTAAAATTACTTTTTATCTATAGAATAAGGTTCGTTTTAAAATGTCGTGTCAATAAAAATATCTTTGGTGACGGAAAAGTATTACCATTTGTATATGAAAATGGTGATTTAAAGCAGAAATAGCTATTTCTCTACATTTGACCTCATATATATTGCGATTTCATAATGATTGCAGGCCTGCCCGTGAAACGGACGTTAAAATGTATAGGTAATTGGCCTGAGGATGACTGCCAAGATGGTTAACATTTTAAAACACGCTTAAAATTTAAACTGTTACCCTTATTCGTCACTTATAAATTATAGCATAATTCGATAATTCAGTGGTAAAGTATGTGGACTACTAAGATATAATCAAATGATATCCTTTTTATGTGGTGCGGGTTCGAATCCAAAATGATTGTTAAAATAACGAAAATGTTGCTGGGAAGCCAAAAACATTCACTATCCATTTAAAGTGGTTATGACTGTTTACTCTTTATACAACCACATACTTTTATGTCGGGTTTGCACTGAATTATTATAACAATTAAGTGACAGAAAACACATTTGTAACGATGGCCTCACACAGGTAAAATAACATACGAGGACTGAATATATTGCTCGCAAAAAACCGTAGACATCCTTTGCCTCCCTCTTTTAAATTATCACGTTTCTTTTGGTCTGTTGATTCAATATTTGTACTAATATAGAATTTTCAGGTATACACACTTAAAAAGCAAATTTCATCTTTATTTCCGCATAATAAATACATATATCAAATGATACATATAACAACATTACATGATAACGGTAGTTTAAGATACATATAACAATGTTACATGATAACGGTAGTTTATGATACATATAACAACATTACATGATAACGGTAGTTTATGATACATATAACAACATTACATGATAACAGTAGTTTATGATACATATAACAACATAACATGATAACGGTAGTTTATGATACATATAACAACATTACATGATAACAGTAGTTCATGATACATATAACAACATAACATGATAACAGTAGTTTATGATACATATAACAACATAACATGATAAGGGTAGTTTATGATACATATAACAACATTACATGGATAACGGTAGTTTATGATACATATAACAACATCACATGATAACGGTAGTTTATGATACATATAACAACATTACATGATAACAGTAGTTTATGATACATATAACAATATTACATGGATAACGGTAGTTCATGATACATATAACAACATAACATGATAACGGTAGTTTATGATACATATAACAACATCACATGATAACGGTAGTTTGTGATACATATAACAACATTACATGGATCACGGTAGTTTAAGATACATATAACACCATTACATGGATAACGGTAGTTTATGATACATATAACAACATCACATAATAAATACATATATCAAATGATACATATATCAACATTTCATGATAACGGTAGTTTATGATACATATAACAACATTACATGATAACAGTAGTTTATGATACATATAACAACATTACATGATAACAGTAGTTTATGATACATATAACTACATTACATGATAACAGTAGTTTATGATACATATAACAGCATTCCATGGATAACGGTAGTTTATGATACATATAACAACATTGCATGATAACGGTAGTTTATGATACATATAACAACATTACATGATAACGGTAGTTTATGATACATATAACAGCATTACATGATAACGGTAGTTTATGATACAAATAACAATATTGCATAGATAAGATTAGTTTATGATAACAACATTACATGATAACAGTAGTTAATGATACATATAACAACATTACATGAAAACAGTAGTTTATGATACATATAACAACATTACATGACAACAGTAGTTTATGATACATATAACAACATTACATGATAACAGTAGTTTATGATACATATAACAACATTACATGACAAAAGTAGTTTATGATACATATAACAACATTACATGATAACAGTAGTTTATGATACATATAACAACATTACATGATAACAGTAGTTTATGATACATATAACAACATTACATGATAACAGTAGTTTATGATACATATAACAACATTACATGATAACAGTAGTTTATGATACATATAACAACATTACATGACAACAGTAGTTTATGATACATATAACAACATTACATGATCAGAGTAGTTTATGATACATGTAACAACATAACATGATAACGGTAATTTATGATTCATATAACAACGTCACATGATAACAGTAGTTAATGATACATATAACAACATTACATGATAACAGTAGTTTGTGATACATATAACAACATTACATGATAACAGTAGTTTGTGATACATATAAGAACATAACATGATAACGGTAGTTTATGATACATATAAGAACATAACATGATAAGGGTAGTTTATGATACATATAACAACATAACATGATAACGGTAGTTTATGATACATATAACAACATTACATGGATAACAGTAGTTTATGATACATATAACAACATTACATGATAATTGAAGTTCATGATACATATAACAGCATTACATGATAACAGTAGTTTATGATACATATAACAGCATTACATGATAACAGTAGTTTATGATACATGTAACAACATTACATAATAACAGTAGTTTATGATACATATAACAACATTACATGATAACAGTAGTTTATGATACATATAACAACATTACATGACAACAGTAGTTTATGATACATATAACAACATTACATGATAACAGTAGTTTATGATACATATAACAACATTACATGATAACAGTAGTTTTGATACATATAACAACATTACATGATAACAGTAGTTTATGATACATATAACAACATTACATGATAACAGTAGTTTATGATACATATAACAACATTACATGATAACAGTAGTTTATGATACATATAACAACATTACATGATAACAGTAGTTTATGATACATATAACAACATTACATGGATAACAGTAGTTTATGATACATATAACAACATTACATGATAATTGAAGATCATGATACATATAACAACATCACATGATAAGAGTAGTTTATGATACATGTAACAACATAACATGATAACGGTAATTTATGATTCATATAACAACGTCACATGATAACAGTAGTTTGTGATACATATAACAACATTACATGATAACAGTAGTTTGTGATACATATAAGAACATAACATGATAACGGTAGTTTATGATACATATAAGAACATAACATGATAACGGTAGATTATGATACATATAACAACATAACATGATAACGGTAGTTTATGATACATATAACAACATTACATGGATAACAGTAGTTTATGATACATATAACAACATTACATGATAATTGAAGATCATGATACATATAACAACATCACATGATAAGAGTATTTTATGATACATATAACAACATTACATGGATAACGGTAGTTTATGATACATATAACAACATTGCATTAAATAACGGTAGTTTATGATACATATAACAACATTACATGATAACGGTAGTTTATGATACATATAACAGCATTACATGATAACGGTAGTTTATGATACATATAACAATATTACATGATAACGGTAGTTTATGATACATATAACAGCATTACATGGATAACGGTAGTTTATGATACAAATAACAATATTGCATGGATAAGATTAGTTTATGATAACAACATTACATGATAAAAGTAGTTAATGATACATATAACAACATTACATGAAAACATTAGTTTATGATACATATAACAACATTACATGACAACAGTAGTTTATGATACATATAACAACATTACATGATAACAGTAGTTTATGATACATATAACAACATTACATGGATAACGGTAGTTTATGATACATATAACAACATTACATGATAAGAGTAGTTTATGATACATATAACAACATTACATGATAAGAGTAGTTTATGATACATATAACAACATTACATGATAAGAGTAGTTTATGATACATATAACAACATTACATGGATAACAGTAGTTTATGATACATATAACAACATCACATGATAAGAGTAGTTTATGATACATATAACAACATTACATGATAACAGTAGTTTATGATACATATAACAACATTACATTGATAATGGTAGTTTATGATACATATAACAACATTACATGATAACAGTAGTTTATGATACATATAACAACATTACGTGATAACTGTAGTTTATGATACATATAACAACATTACATGATAACGGTAGTTTATGATACATATAACAACATTACATGGATAACAGTAGTTTATGATACATATAACAACATCACATGATAAGAGTAGTTTATGATACATGTAACAACATAACATGATAACGGTAATTTATGATTCATATAACAACGTCACATGATAACAGTAGTTAATGATACATATAACAACATTACATGATAACAGTAGTTTGTGATACATATAACAACATTACATGATAACAGTAGTTTGTGATACATATAAGAACATAACATGATAACGGTAGTTTATGATACATATAAGAACATAACATGATAACGGTAGATTATGATACATATAACAACATAACATGATAACGGTAGTTTATGATACATATAACAACATTACATGGATAACAGTAGTTTATGATACATATACAACATTACATGATAATTGAAGATCATGATACATATAACAACATCACATGATAAGAGTATTTTATGATACATATAACAACATTACATGGATAACGGTAGTTTATGATACATATAACAACATTGCATGATAACAGTAGTTTATGATACATATAACAACATTACATGATAACGGTAGTTTATGATACATATAACAACATTACATGATAACAGTAGTTTATGATACATATAACAACATTACATGGATAACGGTAGTTTATGATACATATAACAACATTGCATTAAATAACGGTAGTTTATGATACATATAACAACATTACATGATAACGGTAGTTTATGATACATATAACAGCATTACATGATAACAGTAGTTTATGATACATATAACAACATTACATGGATAACGGTAGTTTATGATACATATAACAACATTACATGATAACAGTAGTTTATGATACATATAACAACATTACATGGATAACGGTAGTTTATGATACATATAACAACATTACATGATAAGAGTAGTTTATGATACATATAACAACATTACATGATAAGAGTAGTTTATGATACATATAACAACATTACATGATAAGAGTAGTTTATGATACATATAACAACATTACATGGATAACAGTAGTTTATGATACATATAACAACATCACATGATAAGAGTAGTTTATGATACATATAACAACATTACATGATAACAGTAGTTTATGATACATATAACAACATTACATTGATAATGGTAGTTTATGATACATATAACAACATTACATGATAACAGTAGTTTATGATACATAACAACATTACGTGATAACTGTAGTTTATGATACATATAACAACATTACATGATAACGGTAGTTTATGATACATATAACAACATTACATGGATAACAGTAGTTGATGATACATATAACAACATCACATGATAAGTAGTTTATGATACATATAACAACATTACATGATAACAGTAGTTTATGATACATATAACAACATCACATGATAACAGTAGTTTATGATACATATAACAACATTACATTGATAACGGTAGTTTATGATACATATAACAACATCACATGATAACGGTAGTTTATGATACATATAACAACATTACATGGATAACAGTAGTTTATGATACATATAACAACATTACGTGATAACAGTAGTTTATGATACATATAACAACATTACATGATAACAGTAGTTTATGATACATATAACAACATCATGATAAGAGTAGTTTATGATACATATAACAACATCACATGATAAGAGTAGTTTATGATACATATAACAACATTACATGATAACAGTAGTTTATGATACATATAACAACATTACATGATAACAGTAGTTTATGATACATATAACAACATTACATGATAACAGTAGTTTATGATACATATAACAACATTACATGGATAACAGTAGTTTATGATACATATAACAACATTACATGATAATTGAAGATCATGATACATATAACAACATCACATGATAAGAGTAGTTTATGATACATGTAACAACATAACATGATAACGGTAATTTATGATTCATATAACAACGTCACATGATAACAGTAGTTAATGATACATATAACAACATTACATGATAACAGTAGTTTGTGATACATATAACAACATTACATGATAACAGTAGTTTGTGATACATATAAGAACATAACATGATAACGGTAGTTTATGATACATATAAGAACATAACATGATAACGGTAGATTATGATACATATAACAACATAACATGATAACGGTAGTTTATGATACATATAACAACATTACATGGATAACAGTAGTTTATGATACATATAACAACATTACATGATAATTGAAGATCATGATACATATAACAACATCACATGATAAGAGTAGTTTATGATACATATAACAACATTACATGATAAGAGTAGTTTATGATACATATAACAACATTACATGGATAACAGTAGTTTATGATACATATAACAACATCACATGATAAGAGTAGTTTATGATACATATAACAACATTACATGATAACAGTAGTTTATGATACATATAACAACATTACATTGATAATGGTAGTTTATGATACATATAACAACATTACATGATAACAGTAGTTTATGATACATATAACAACATTACGTGATAACTGTAGTTTATGATACATATAACAACATTACATGATAACGGTAGTTTATGATACATATAACAACATTACATGGATAACAGTAGTTTATGATACATATAACAACATCACATGATAAGAGTAGTTTATGATACATATAACAACATTACATGATAACAGTAGTTTATGATACATATAACAACATCACATGATAACAGTAGTTTATGATACATATAACAACATTACATTGATAACGGTAGTTTATGATACATATAACAACATCACATGATAACGGTAGTTTATGATACATATAACAACATTACATGGATAACAGTAGTTTATGATACATATAACAACATTACGTGATAACAGTAGTTTATGATACATATAACAACATTACATGATAACAGTAGTTTATGATACATATAACAACATCACATGATAAGAGTAGTTTATGATACATATAACAACATCACATGATAAGAGTAGTTTATGATACATATAACAACATTACATGATAACAGTAGTTTATGATACATATAACAACATTACATGATAACAGTAGTTTATGATACATATAACAACATTACATGATAACAGTAGTTTATGATACATATAACAACATTACATGGATAACAGTAGTTTATGATACATATAACAACATTACATGATAATTGAAGATCATGATACATATAACAACATCACATGATAAGAGTAGTTTATGATACATGTAACAACATAACATGATAACGGTAATTTATGATTCATATAACAACGTCACATGATAACAGTAGTTAATGATACATATAACAACATTACATGATAACAATAGTTTGTGATACATATAACAACATTACATGATAACAGTAGTTTGTGATACATATAAGAACATAACATGATAACGGTAGTTTATGATACATATAAGAACATAACATGATAACGGTAGATTATGATACATATAACAACATAACATGATAACGGTAGTTTATGATACATATAACAACATTACATGGATAACAGTAGTTTATGATACATATAACAACATTACATGATAATTGAAGATCATGATACATATAACAACATCACATGATAAGAGTATTTTATGATACATATAACAACATTACATGGATAACGGTAGTTTATGATACATATAACAACATTGCATGATAACAGTAGTTTATGATACATATAACAACATTACATGATAACGGTAGTTTATGATACATATAACAACATTACATGATAACAGTAGTTTATGATACATATAACAACATTACATGGATAACGGTAGTTTATGATACATATAACAACATTGCATTAAATAACGGTAGTTTATGATACATATAACAACATTACATGATAACGGTAGTTTATGATACATATAACAGCATTACATGATAACGGTAGTTTATGATACATATAACAATATTACATGATAACGGTAGTTTATGATACATATAACAGCATTACATGGATAACGGTAGTTTATGATACAAATAACAATATTGCATGGATAAGATTAGTTTATGATAACAACATTACATGATAAAAGTAGTTAATGATACATATAACAACATTACATGAAAACATTAGTTTATGATACATATAACAACATTACATGACAACAGTAGTTTATGATACATATAACAACATTACATGATAACAGTAGTTTATGATACATATAACAACATTACATGGATAACGGTAGTTTGATACATATAACAACATTACATGATAAGAGTAGTTTATGATACATATAACAACATTACATGATAAGAGTAGTTTATGATACATATAACAACATTACATGATAAGAGTAGTTTATGATACATATAACAACATTACATGATAAGAGTAGTTTATGATACATATAACAACATTACATGGATAACAGTAGTTTATGATACATATAACAACATCACATGATAAGAGTAGTTTATGATACATATAACAACATTACATGATAACAGTAGTTTATGATACATATAACAACATTACATTGATAATGGTAGTTTATGATACATATAACAACATTACATGATAACAGTAGTTTATGATACATATAACAACATTACGTGATAACTGTAGTTTATGATACATATAACAACATTACATGATAACGGTAGTTTATGATACATATAACAACATTACATGGATAACAGTAGTCAGTAGTTTATGATACATATAACAACATCACATGATAAGAGTAGTTTATGATACATATAACAACATTACATGATAACAGTAGTTTATGATACATATAACAACATCACATGATAACAGTAGTTTATGATACATATAACAACATTACATTGATAACGGTAGTTTATGATACATATAACAACATCACATGATAACGGTAGTTTATGATACATATAACAACATTACATGGATAACAGTAGTTTATGATACATATAACAACATTACATGATAACAGTAGTTTATAATACATATAACAACATTACATGATAACAGTAGTTTATGATACATATAACAACATCACATGATAAGAGTAGTTTATGATACATATAACAACATCACATGATAACAGTAGTTTGTGATACATATAACAACATTACATGATAAGAATAGTTTATGATACATATAACAACATTACATGATAACAGTAGTTTATGATACATATAACAACATTACATTGATAACGGTAGTTTATGATACATATAACAACATCACATGATAACGGTAGTTTATGATACATATAACACCATTACATGGATAACAGTAGTTTATGATACATATAACAACATCACATAATAAATACATATATCAAATGATACATATATCAACATTTCATGATAACGGTAGTTTATGATACATATAACAACATTACATGATAACAGTAGTTTATGATACATATAACAACATTACATGATAACAGTAGTTTATGATACATATAACTACATTACATGATAACAGTAGTTTATGATACATATAACAGCATTCCATGGATAACGGTAGTTTATGATACATATAACAACATTGCATGATAACGGTAGTTTATGATACATATAACAACATTACATGATAACGGTAGTTTATGATACATATAACAGCATTACATGATAACGGTAGTTTATGATACAAATAACAATATTGCATAGATAAGATTAGTTTATGATAACAACATTACATGATAACAGTAGTTAATGATACATATAACAACATTACATGAAAACAGTAGTTTATTACATATAACAACATTACATGACAACAGTAGTTTATGATACATATAACAACATTACATGATAACAGTAGTTTATGATACATATAACAACATTACATGACAAAAGTAGTTTATGATACATATAACAACATTACATGATAACAGTAGTTTATGATACATATAACAACATTACATGATAACAGTAGTTTATGATACATATAACAACATTACATGATAACAGTAGTTTATGATACATATAACAACATTACATGACAACAGTAGTTTATGATACATATAACAACATTACATGATCAGAGTAGTTTATGATACATGTAACAACATAACATGATAACGGTAATTTATGATTCATATAACAACGTCACATGATAACAGTAGTTAATGATACATATAACAACATTACATGATACAGTAGTTTGTGATACATATAACAACATTACATGATAACAGTAGTTTGTGATACATATAAGAACATAACATGATAACGGTAGTTTATGATACATATAAGAACATAACATGATAAGGGTAGTTTATGATACATATAACAACATAACATGATAACGGTAGTTTATGATACATATAACAACATTACATGCATAACAGTAGTTTATGATACATATAACAACATTACATGATAATTGAAGTTCATGATACATATAACAGCATTACATGATAACAGTAGTTTTGATACATATAACAGCATTACATGATAACAGTAGTTTATGATACATGTAACAACATTACATAATAACAGTAGTTTATGATACATATAACAACATTACATGATAACAGTAGTTTATGATACATATAACAACATTACATGACAACAGTAGTTTATGATACATATAACAACATTACATGATAACAGTAGCTTATGATACATATAACAACATTACATGATAACAGTAGTTTATGATACATATAACAACATTACGTGATAACAGTAGTTTATGATACATATAACAACATTACATGATAACAGTAGTTTATGATACATATAACAACATCATGATAAGAGTAGTTTATGATACATATAACAACATTACATGATAACAGTAGTTTATGATACATATAACAACATTACATGATAACAGTAGTTTATGATACATATAACAACATTACATGATAACAGTAGTTTATGATACATATAACAACATTACATGATAACAGTAGTTTATGATACATATAACCAACATTACATGGATAACAGTAGTTTATGATACATATAACACACATTACATGATAATTGAGATCATGATACATATCAACATCACATGATAAGAGTAGTTTATGATACATGTAACAACATAACATGATAACGGTAATTTATGATTCATATAACAACGTCACATGATAACAGTAGTTAATGATACATATAACAACATTACATGATAACAGTAGTTTTGTGATACATATAACAACATTACATGATAACAGTAGTTTGTGATACATATAAGACATAACATGATAACGGTAGTTTATGATACATATAAGAACATAACATGATAACGGTAGATTATGATACATATAAAACATAACATGATAACGGTAGTTTATGATACATATAACAACATTACATGGATAACAGTAGTTTATGATACATATAACAACATTACATGATAATTGAAGATCATGATACATATAACAACATCACATGATAAGAGTATTTATGATACATATAACAACATTACATGATAACGGTAGTTTATGATACATATAACACATTGCATTAAATAACGGTAGTTTATTGATACATATAACAACATTACATGATAACGGTAGTTTATGATACATATAACAGCATTACATGATAACGGTAGTTTATGATACATATAACAATATTACATGATAACGGTAGTTTATGATACATATAACAGCATTACATGGATAACGGTAGTTTATGATACATAACAATATGCATGGATAAGATAGTTTATGATAACAACATTACATGATAAAAGTAGTTAATGATACATATAACAACATTACATGAACATTAGTTTATGATACATATAACAACATTACATGACAACAGTAGTTTATGATACATATAACAACATTACATGATAACAGTAGTTTATGATACATATAACAACATTACATGGATAACGGTAGTTTATGATACATATAACAACATTACATGATAAGAGTAGTTTATGATACATATAACAACATTACATGATAAGAGTAGTTTATGATACATATAACAACATTACATGATAAGAGTAGTTTATGATACATATAACAACATTACATGGATAACAGTAGTTTATGATACATATAACAACATCACATGATAAGAGTAGTTTATGATACATATAACAACATTACATGATAACAGTAGTTTTGATACATATAACAACATTACATTGATAATGGTAGTTTATGATACATATAACAACATTACATGATAACAGTAGTTTATGATACATATAACAACATACGTTACACTGATAACTGTTATATGATACATATAACAACATTACATGATAACGGTAGTTTATGATACATATAACAACATTACATGGATAACAGTAGTTTATGATACATATAACAACATCACATGAGAGTAGTTTATGATACATGTAACAACATAACATGATAACGGTAATTTATGATTCATATAACAACGTCACATGATAACAGTAGTTAATGATACATATAACAACATTACATGATAACAGTAGTTTGTGATACATATAACAACATTACATGATAACAGTAGTTTGTGATACATATAAGAACATAACATGATAACGGTAGTTTATGATACATATAAGAACATAACATGATAACGGTAGATTATGATACATATAACAACATAACATGATAACGGTAGTTTATGATACATATAACAACATTACATGGATAACAGTAGTTTATGATACATATAACAACATTACATGATAATTGAAGATCATGATACATATAACAACATCACATGATAAGAGTATTTTTGATACATATAACAACATTACATGGATAACGGTAGTTTATGATACATATAACAACATTGCATGATAACAGTAGTTTATGATACATATAACAACATTACATGATAACGGTAGTTTATGATACATATAACAACATTACATGATAACAGTAGTTTATGATACATATAACAACATTACATGGATAACGGTAGTTTATGATACATATAACAACATTGCATTAAATAACGGTAGTTTATGATACATTAACACATTACATGATAACGGTAGTTTTGATACATATAACAGCATTACATGATAACAGTAGTTTATGATACATATAACAACATTACATGGATAACGGTAGTTTATGATACATATAACAACATTACATGATAACATAGTTTATGATACATATAACAACATTACATGGATAACGGTAGTTTATGATACATATAACAACATTACATGATAAGAGTAGTTTATGATACATATAACAACATTACATGATAAGAGTAGTTTATGATACATATAACAACATTACATGATAAGAGTAGTTTATGATACATATAACAACATTACATGGATAACAGTAGTTTATGATACATATAAACAACATCACATGATAAGAGTAGTTTATGATACATATAACAACATTACATGATACAGAGTAGTTTTATGATACATATAACAACATTACATTGATAATGGTAGTTTATGATACATATAACAACATTACTGATAACAGTAGTTTTTGATACATATAACAACATTACGTGATAACTGTAGTTTATGATACATATAACAACATTACATGATAACGGTAGTTTATGATACATATAACAACATTACATGGATAACAGTAGTTTATGATACATATAACAACATCCATGATAAGAGTAGTTTATGATACATATAACAACATTACATGATAACAGTAGTTTATGATACATATAACAACATCACATGATACAGTAGTTTTATGATACATATAACAACATTACATTGATAACGGTAGTTTATGATACATATAACAACATCACATGATAACGGTAGTTTATGATACATATAACAACATTACATGGATAACAGTAGTTTATGATACATATAACAACATTACGTGATAACAGTAGTTTATGATACATATAACAACATTACATGATAACAGTAGTTTATGATACATATAACAACATCACATGATAAGAGTAGTTTATGATACATATAACAACATCACATGATAAGAGTAGTTTATGATACATATAACAACATTACATGATAACAGTAGTTTATGATACATATAACAACATTACATGATAACAGTAGTTTATGATACATATAACAACATTACATGATAACAGTAGTTTATGATACATATAACAACATTACATGGATACAGTAGTTTTATGATACATATAACAACATTACATGATAATTGAAGATCATGATACATATAACAACATCAATGATAAAGAGTAGTTTATGATACATGTAACAACATAACATGATAACGGTTAATTTATGATTCATATAACAACGTCACATGATAACAGTAGTTAATGATACATATAACAACATTACATGATAACAGTAGTTTGTGATACATATAACAACATTACATGATAACAGTAGTTTGTGATACATATAAGACATAACATGGATAACGGTAGTTTATGATACATATAAGAACATAACATGATAACGGTAGATTATGATACATATAACAACATAACATGATAACGGTAGTTTATGATACATATAACAACATTACATGGATAACAGTAGTTTATGATACATATAACAACATTACATGATAATTGAAGATCATGATACATATAACAACATCACATGATAAGAGTAGTTTATGATACATATAACAACATACATGATAAGAGTAGTTTATGATACATATAACAACATTACATGGATAACAGTAGTTTATGATACATATAACAACATCACATGATAAGAGTAGTTTATGATACATATAACAACATTACATGATAACAGTAGTTTATGATACATATAACAACATTACATTGATAATGGTAGTTTATGATACTATAACAACATTACATGATAACAGTAGTTTATGATACATATAACAACATTACGTGATAACTTTAGTTTATGATACATATAAC
>CM037868.1:27567408-27738497 GCA_021292105.1 Anadara kagoshimensis
TACTTGACAGAATAAATTATGAGGTAGTAAAGCCTCTGTTAACTGATTTACTACTTGACAGAATAAATCATGAGGTAGTAAAGCCTCTGTTAACTGATTTACTACTTGACACAATAAATCACAAGGTAGTAAAGCCTCTGTTAATGATTTACTACTTGACAGAATAAATCACAAGGTAGTAAAGCCTCTGTTAACTGATTTACTACGTGACAGAATAAATCATGAGGTAGTAAAGCATCAGCTAACTGATTTACTACTTGACAGAATAAATCATGAGGTAGTAAAGCCTCTGTTAACTGATTAACTACTTGACAGAAAAATCATAAGGTAGTAAAGCCTCTGTTAACTGATTTACTACTTGACAGAATAATCATGAGGTAGTAAAGCCTCTGTTAACTGAGTTACTATGTGACAGAATAAACCATGAGGTAGTAAAGCCTCTGTAACTGATTTACTACTTGACACAATAAATCACAAGGTAGTAAAGCCTCTGTTAACTGATTTATACTTGACAGAATAAATCATGAGGTAGTAAAGCCCCTGCTAACTGATTTACTACTTGACACAATAAATCACAAGGTAGTAAAGCCTCTACTAAGTGATTTACTACGTGACAGAATAAATCACAAGGTAGTAAAGCCTCTGCTAATTGATTACTACGTGACAGAATAAATCACAAGGTAGTAAAGCCTCTGTTATTTGATTTACTACGTGACAGAATAAATCACAAGGTAATAAAGCCTCATCTAATTGATTTACTAAGTGACAGAATAAATCACAAGTAGTAAAGCCTCAGCTAACTGATTTACTACGTGACAGAATAAATCACAAGGTAGTAAAGCCTCTGTTAACTTATTTACTATGTGACACATAAATCATGAGGTAGTAAAGGCCTCAGCTAACTGATTTACTACGTGACAGAATAAATCATGAGGTAGTAAAGCCCTGCTAACTGATTTACTACGTGACGGAATAAATCATGTGGTAGTAAAGCCCCTGCTAACTGATTTACTATGTGACAATAAATCATGAGGTAGTAAAGCCTCAGCTAACTGATTTACTACGTGACAGAATAAATCATGAGGTAGTAAAGCCCCTGCTAACTGATTTACTATGTGACAGAATAAATCACAAGGTAGTAAAGCCTCAGCTAACTGATTTACTACGTGACAGAATAAATCATGAGGTAGTAAAGCCCCTGCTAACTGATTTACTATGTGACAGAATAAATCATGAGGTAGTAAAGCCCTGCTAACTGATTTACTATGTGACAGAATAAATCACAAGGTAGTAAAGCCTCTGTTAACTGATTTACTACTTGACAGAATAAATCATGAGGTAGTAAAGCCCCTGCTAACTGATTTACTACTTGACAGAATAAATCATGAGGTAGTAAAGACTTGTTAACTGATTTACTACTTGACAGAATAAATCATGAGGTAGTAAAGCCTCTGTTAACTGATTTACTACTTGACACAAAAATAAATCATGAGGTAGTAAAGCCTCTGTTAATTGATTTACTACTTGACACAATAAATCATGAGGTAGTAAAGCCTCTGTTAACTGATTTACTACTTGACACAATAAATCACGAGGTAGTTAAGCCTTTGCTAACTGATTTACTACTTGACACAATAAATCATGAGGTAGTAAAGCCTCTGTTAACTGATTTACTACTTGACAGAATAAATCATGAGGTAGTAAAGCCCCTGCTAACTGATTTACTACTTGACACAATAAATCATGAGGTAGTTAAGCCTTTGCTAACTGATTTACTACTTGACACAATAAATCATGAGGTAGTAAAGCCTCTGTTAACTGATTTACTACTTGACAATAAATCACAAGGTAGTAAAGCCTCTGTTAACTGATATACTACTTGACACAATAAATCATGAGGTAGTTAAGCCTTTGCTAACTGATTTACTACTTGACAGAATAAATCATGAGGTAGTAAAGCCTCTGTTAACTGATTTACTACGTGACAGAATAAATCATGAGGTAGTAAAGCCTCTGTTAACTGATTTACTACGGACAGAATAAATCATGAGGTAGTAAAGACTCTGTTAAACTGAGTTACTACTTGACACAATAAATCATGAGGTAGTAAGCCTCTGTTAACTGATTTACTACTTGACACAATAAATCAAAGTAGGTAAAGCCTCTGTTAACTGATTTACTACTTGACACAATAAATCATGAGGTAGTTAAGCCTTTGCTAACTGATTTACTACTTGACAGAATAAATCATGAGGTAGTAAAGCCTCTGTTAACTGATTTACTACGTGACAGAATAAAATCATGAGGTAGTAAAGACTCTGTTAACTGATTTACTACTTGACACAATAAATCATGAGGTAGTTAAGCCTTTGCTAACTGATTTACTACTTGACAGAATAAATCATGAGGTAGTAAAGCCCCTGCTAACTGATTTACTACTTGACACAATAAATCATGAGGTAGTTAAGCCTTTGCTAACTGATTTACTACTTGACAGAATAAATCATGAGGTAGTAAAGCCTCAGCAAACTGATTTACTACTTGACAGAATAATCACAAGGTACTAAAGCCTCTGTTAACTAATTTACTACTTGACACAATAAATCACGAGGTAGTTATGCCTTTGCTAACTGATTTACTACTTGACAGAATAAATCATGAGGTAGTAAAGCCTCTTAACTGATTTACTACATGACAGAATAAATCATGAGGTAGTAAAGCCCCTGCTAACTGATTTACTACTTGACAGAATAAATTATGAGGTAGTAAAGCCTCTGTTAACTGATTTACTACTTGACAGAATAAATCATGAGGTAGTAAAGCCTCTGTTAACTGATTTACTACTTGACACATATAAATCACAAGGTAGTAAAGCCTCTGTTAACTGATTTACTACTTGACAGAATAAATCACAAGTAGTAAAGCCTCTGTTAACTGATTTACTACTTGACAGAATAAATCATGAGGTAGTAAAGCATCAGCTAACTGATTTACTACTTGACAGAATAAATCATGAGGTAGTAAAGCCTCTGTTAACTGATTAACTACTTGACAGAAAAATCATAAGTAGTAAAGCCTCTGTTAACTGATTTACTACTTGACAGAATAAATCATGAGGTAGTAAAGCCTCTGTTAACTGAGTTACTATGTGACAGAATAAACATGAGGTAGTAAAGCCTCTGTTAACAGATTACTACTTGACACAATAAATCACAAGGTAGTAAAGCCTCTGTTAACTGATTTACTACTTGACAGAATAAATCATGAGGTAGTAAAGCCCCTGCTAACTGATTTACTACTTGACACAATAAATCACAAGGTAGTAAAGCCTCTACTAATTGATTTACTACGTGACAGAATAAATCACAAGGTAGTTAAAAGCCCTCTGCTAATTGATTTACTACGTGACAGAATAAATCACAAGGTAGTAAAGCCTCTGTTATTTGATTTACTACGTGACAAGAATAAATCACAAGGTAATAAAGCCTCATCTAATTGATTTACTAAGTGACAGAATAAATCACAAGGTAGTAAAGCCTCAGCTAACTGATTTACTACGTGACAGAATAAATCATGCACAAGGTAGTAAAGCCTCTGTTAACTTATTTACTATGTGACACAATAAACATGAGGTAGTAAAGCCTCAGCTAACTGATTTACTACGTGACAGAATAAATCATGAGGTAGTAAAGCCCCTGCTAACTGATTACTACGTGACGGAATAAATCATGAGGTAGTAAAGCCCCTGCTAACTGATTACTATGTGACACAATAAATCATGAGGTAGTAAAGCTCAGCTAACTGATTTACTACGTGACAGAATAAATCATGAGGTAGTAAAGCCCCTGCTAACTGATTTACTATGTGACAGAATAAATCACAAGGTAGTAAAGCCTCAGCTAACTGATTTACTACGTGACAGAATAAATCATGAGGTAGTAAAGCCCCTGCTAACTGATTTACTATGTGACAGAATAAATCATGAGGTAGTAAAGCCCCTGCTAACTGATTTACTATGTGACAGAAAAATCACAGGTAGTAAAGCCTCAGCTAACTGATTTACTACGTGACAGAATAAATCATGAGGTAGTAAAGCCCCTGCTAACTGATTTACTACTTGACAGAATAAATCATGAGGTAGTAAAGCCTCTGTTAACTGATTACTACATGACAGAATAAATCATGGTAGTAAAGCCCTGCTAACTGATTTACTACTTGACAGAATAAATTATGAGGTAGTAAAGCCTCTGTTAACTGATTTACTACTTGACAGAATAAATCATGAGGTAGTAAAGCCTCTGTTAACTGATTTACTACTTGACACAATAAATCACAAGGTAGTAAAGCCTCTGTTAACTGATTTACTACTTGACAGAATAAATCACAAGGTAGTAAAGCCTCTGTTAACTGATTTACTACGTGACAGAATAAATCATGAGGTAGTAAAGCATCAGCTAACTGATTTACTACTTGACAGAATAAATCATGAGGTAGTAAAGCCTCTGTTAACTGATTAACTACTTGACAGAAAAATCATAAGGTAGTAAAGCCTCTGTTAACTGATTTACTACTTGACAGAATAAATCATGAGGTAGTAAAGCCTCTGTTAACTGAGTTACTATGTGACAGAATAAACCATGAGTAGTAAAGCCTCTGTTAACTGATTTACTACTTGACACAATAAATCACAAGGTAGTAAAGCCTCTGTTAACTGATTTACTACTTGACAGAATAAATCATGAGGTAGTAAAGCCCCTGCTAACTGATTACTACTTGACACAATAAATCACAAGGTAGTAAAGCCTCTACTAATTGATTTACTACGTGACAGAAAAATCACAAGGTAGTAAAGCCTCTGCTAATTGATTTACTACTTGACAGAATAAATCACAAGGTAGTAAAGCCTCTGTTATTTGATTTACTACGTGACAGAATAAATCACAAGGTAATAAAGCCTCATCTAATTGATTTACTAAGTGACAGAATAAATCACAAGGTAGTAAAGCCTCAGCTAACTGATTTACTACGTGACAGAATAAATCACAAGGTAGTAAAGCCTCTGTTAACTTATTTACTATGTGACACAATAAATCATGAGGTAGTAAAGCCTCAGCTAACTGATTTACTACGTGACAGAATAAATCATGAGGTAGTAAAGCCCCTGCTAACTGATTTACTACGTGACGGAATAAATCATGTGGTAGTAAAGCCCCTGCTAACTGATTTACTATGTGACACAATAAATCATGAGGTAGTAAAGCCTCAGCTAACTGATTTACTACGTGACAGAATAAATCATGAGGTAGTAAAGCCCCTGCTAACTGATTTACTATGTGACAGAATAAATCACAAGGTAGTAAAGCCTCAGCTAACTGATTTACTACGTGACAGAATAAATCATGAGGTAGTAAAGCCCCTGCTAACTGATTTACTATGTGACAGAATAAATCATGAGGTAGTAAAGCCCCTGCTAACTGATTTACTATGTGACAGAATAAATCACAAGGTAGTAAAGCTCAGCTAACTGATTTACTACGTGACAGAATAAATCATGAGGTAGTAAAGCCCCTGCTAACTGATTTACTATGTGACAGAATAAATCATGAGGTAGTGAAGCTCAGCTAACTGATTTACTACGTGACAGAATAAATCATGAGGTAGTGAAGCCTCTGCTAACTGATTTACTACTTGACACAATAAATCATGAGGTAGTAAAGCCTCTGTTAACTGATTTACTACTTGACACAATAAATCACAAGGTAGTAAAGCCTCTGTTAACTGATTTACTACTTGACAGAATAAATCATGAGGTAGTAAAGCCCCTGCTAACTGATTTACTACTTGACAGAATAAATCATGAGGTAGTAAAGACTCTGTTAACTGATTTACTACTTGACACAATAAATCATGAGGTAGTAAAGCCTTTGCTAACTGATTTACTACTTGACACAATAAATCATGAGGTAGTAAAGCCTCTGTTAATTGATTTACTACTTGACACAATAAATCATGAGGTAGTAAAGCCTCTGTTAACTGATTTACTACTTGACACAATAAATCAGGTAGTTAAGCCTTTGCTAACTGATTTACTACTTGACACAATAAATCATGAGGTAGTAAAGCCTCTTTTAACTGATTTACTACTTGACAGAATAAATCATGAGGTAGTAAAGCCCCTGCTAACTGATTTACTACTTGACACAATAAATCATGAGGTAGTTAAGCCTTTGCTAACTGATTTACTACTTGACACAATAAATCATGAGGTAGTAAAGCCTCTGTTAACTGATTTACTACTTGACACAATAAATCACAAGGTAATAAAGCCTCTGTTAACTGATTTACTACTTGACACAATAAATCATGAGGTAGTAAAGCCTCTGTTAACTGATTTACTACGTGACAGAATAAATCATGAGGTAGTAAAGCCTCTGTTAACTGATTTACTACGTGACACAATAAATCATGAGGTAGTAAAGACTCTGTAACTGAGTTACTACTTGACACAATAAATCATGAGGTAGTAAAGCCTCTGTTAACTGATTTACTACTTGACACAATAAATCACAAGGTAGTAAAGCCTCTGTTAACTGATTTACTACTTGACACAATAAATCATGAGGTAGTTAAGCCTTTGCTAACTGATTACTACTTGACAGAATAAATCATGAGGTAGTAAAGCCTCTGTTAACTGATTTACTACGTGACAGAATAAATCATGAGGTAGTAAAGACTCTGTTAACTGATTTACTACTTGACACAATAAATCATGAGGTAGTTAAGCCTTTGCTAACTGATTTACTACTTGACAGAATAAATCATGAGGTAGTAAAGCCCCTGCTAACTGATTTACTACTTGACACAATAAATCATGAGGTAGTTAAGCCTTTGCTAACTGATTTACTACTTGACAGAATAAATCATGAGGTAGTAAAGCCTCAGCAAACTGATTTACTACTTGACAGAATAAATCACAAGGTACTAAAGCCTCTGTTAACTAATTTACTACTTGACACAATAAATCACGAGGTAGTTATGCCTTTGCTAACTGATTTACTACTTGACAGAATAAATCATGAGGTAGTAAAGCTCTGTTAAACTGATTTACTACATGACAGAATAAATCATGAGGTAGTAAAGCCCCTGCTAACTGATTTACTACTTGACAGAATAAATTATGAGGTAGTAAAGCCTCTGTTAACTGATTTACTACTTGACAGAATAAATCATGAGGTAGTAAAGCCTCTGTTAACTGATTTACTACTTGACACAATAAATCACAAGGTAGTAAAGCCTCTGTTAACTGATTTACTACTTGACAGAATAAATCACAAGGTAGTAAAGCCTCTGTTAACTGATTTACTACTTGACAGAATAAATCATGAGGTAGTAAAGCATCAGCTAACTGATTTACTACTTGACAGAATAAATCATGAGGTAGTAAAGCCTCTGTTAACTGATTAACTACTTGACAGAAAAATCATAAGGTAGTAAAGCCTCTGTTAACTGATTTACTACTTGACAGAATAAATCATGAGGTAGTAAAGCCTCTGTTAACTGATTTACTACTTGACACAATAAATCACAAGGTAGTAAAGCCTCTACTAATTGATTTACTACGTGACAGAATAAATCACAAGGTAGTAAAGCCTCTGCTAATTGATTTACTACGTGACAGAATAAATCACAAGGTAGTAAAGCCTCTGTTATTTGATTTACTACGTGACAGAATAAATCACAAGGTAATAAAGCCTCATCTAATTGATTTACTAAGTGACAGAATAAATCACAAGGTAGTAAAGCCTCAGCTAACTGATTTACTACGTGACAGAATAAATCATGCACAAGGTAGTAAAGCCTCTGTTAACTTATTTACTATGTGACACAATAAATCATGAGGTAGTAAAGCCTCAGCTAACTGATTTACTACGTGACAGAATAAATCATGAGGTAGTAAAGCCCCTGCTAACTGATTTACTACGTGACGGAATAAATCATGAGGTAGTAAAGCCCCTGCTAACTGATTTACTATGTGACACAATAAATCATGAGGTAGTAAAGCCTCAGCTAACTGATTTACTACGTGACAGAATAAATCATGAGGTAGTAAAGCCCCTGCTAACTGATTTACTATGTGACAGAATAAATCACAAGGTAGTAAAGCCTCAGCTAACTGATTTACTACGTGACAGAATAAATCATGAGGTAGTAAAGCCCCTGCTAACTGATTTACTATGTGACAGAATAAATCATGAGGTAGTAAAGCCCCTGCTAACTGATTTACTATGTGACAGAATAAATCACAAGGTAGTAAAGCCTCAGCTAACTGATTTACTACGTGACAGAATAAATCATGAGGTAGTAAAGCCCCTGCTAACTGATTTACTACTTGACAGAATAAATCATGAGGTAGTAAAGCCTCTGTTAACTGATTTACTACATGACAGAATAAATCATGAGGTAGTAAAGCCCCTGCTAACTGATTTACTACTTGACAGAATAAATTATGAGGTAGTAAAGCCTCTGTTAACTGATTTACTACTTGACAGAATAAATCATGAGGTAGTAAAGCCTCTGTTAACTGATTTACTACTTGACACAATAAATCACAAGGTAGTAAAGCCTCTGTTAACTGATTTACTACTTGACAGAATAAATCACAAGGTAGTAAAGCCTCTGTTAACTGATTTACTACGTGACAGAATAAATCATGAGGTAGTAAAGCATCAGCTAACTGATTTACTACTTGACAGAATAAATCATGAGGTAGTAAAGCCTCTGTTAACTGATTAACTACTTGACAGAAAAATCATAAGGTAGTAAAGCCTCTGTTAACTGATTTACTACTTGACAGAATAAATCATGAGGTAGTAAAGCCTCTGTTAACTGAGTTACTATGTGACAGAATAAACCATGAGGTAGTAAAGCCTCTGTTAACTGATTTACTACTTGACACAATAAATCACAAGGTAGTAAAGCCTCTGTTAACTGATTTACTACTTGACAGAATAAATCATGAGGTAGTAAAGCCCCTGCTAACTGATTTACTACTTGACACAATAAATCACAAGGTAGTAAAGCCTCTACTAATTGATTTACTACGTGACAGAATAAATCACAAGGTAGTAAAGCCTCTGCTAATTGATTTACTACGTGACAGAATAAATCACAAGGTAGTAAAGCCTCTGTTATTTGATTTACTACGTGACAGAATAAATCACAAGGTAATAAAGCCTCATCTAATTGATTTACTAAGTGACAGAATAAATCACAAGGTAGTAAAGCCTCAGCTAACTGATTTACTACGTGACAGAATAAATCACAAGGTAGTAAAGCCTCTGTTAACTTATTTACTATGTGACACAATAAATCATGAGGTAGTAAAGCCTCAGCTAACTGATTTACTACGTGACAGAATAAATCATGAGGTAGTAAAGCCCCTGCTAACTGATTTACTACGTGACGGAATAAATCATGTGGTAGTAAAGCCCCTGCTAACTGATTTACTATGTGACACAATAAATCATGAGGTAGTAAAGCCTCAGCTAACTGATTTACTACGTGACAGAATAAATCATGAGGTAGTAAAGCCCCTGCTAACTGATTTACTATGTGACAGAATAAATCACAAGGTAGTAAAGCCTCAGCTAACTGATTTACTACGTGACAGAATAAATCATGAGGTAGTAAAGCCCCTGCTAACTGATTTACTATGTGACAGAATAAATCATGAGGTAGTAAAGCCCCTGCTAACTGATTTACTATGTGACAGAATAAATCACAAGGTAGTAAAGCCTCAGCTAACTGATTTACTACGTGACAGAATAAATCATGAGGTAGTAAAGCCCCTGCTAACTGATTTACTATGTGACAGAATAAATCATGAGGTAGTGAAGCCTCAGCTAACTGATTTACTACGTGACAGAATAAATCATGAGGTAGTGAAGCCTCTGCTAACTGATTTACTACTTGACACAATAAATCATGAGGTAGTAAAGCCTCTGTTAACTGATTTACTACTTGACACAATAAATCACAAGGTAGTAAAGCCTCTGTTAACTGATTTACTACTTGACAGAATAAATCATGAGGTAGTAAAGCCCCTGCTAACTGATTTACTACTTGACAGAATAAATCATGAGGTAGTAAAGACTCTGTTAACTGATTTACTACTTGACAGAATAAATCATGAGGTAGTAAAGCCTCTGTTAACTGATTTACTACTTGACACAATAAATCATGAGGTAGTAAAGCCTCTGTTAATTGATTTACTACTTGACACAATAAATCATGAGGTAGTAAAGCCTCTGTTAACTGATTTACTACTTGACACAATAAATCACGAGGTAGTTAAGCCTTTGCTAACTGATTTACTACTTGACACAATAAATCATGAGGTAGTAAAGCCTCTTTTAACTGATTTACTACTTGACAGAATAAATCATGAGGTAGTAAAGCCCCTGCTAACTGATTTACTACTTGACACAATAAATCATGAGGTAGTTAAGCCTTTGCTAACTGATTTACTACTTGACACAATAAATCATGAGGTAGTAAAGCCTCTGTTAACTGATTTACTACTTGACACAATAAATCACAAGGTAATAAAGCCTCTGTTAACTGATTTACTACTTGACACAATAAATCATGAGGTAGTTAAGCCTTTGCTAACTGATTTACTACTTGACAGAATAAATCATGAGGTAGTAAAGCCTCTGTTAACTGATTTACTACGTGACAGAATAAATCATGAGGTAGTAAAGCCTCTGTTAACTGATTTACTACGTGACAGAATAAATCATGAGGTAGTAAAGACTCTGTAACTGAGTTACTACTTGACACAATAAATCATGAGGTAGTAAAGCCTCTGTTAACTGATTTACTACTTGACACAATAAATCACAAGGTAGTAAAGCCTCTGTTAACTGATTTACTACTTGACACAATAAATCATGAGGTAGTTAAGCCTTTGCTAACTGATTTACTACTTGACAGAATAAATCATGAGGTAGTAAAGCCTCTGTTAACTGATTTACTACGTGACAGAATAAATCATGAGGTAGTAAAGACTCTGTTAACTGATTTACTACTTGACACAATAAATCATGAGGTAGTTAAGCCTTTGCTAACTGATTTACTACTTGACAGAATAAATCATGAGGTAGTAAAGCCCCTGCTAACTGATTTACTACTTGACACAATAAATCATGAGGTAGTTAAGCCTTTGCTAACTGATTTACTACTTGACAGAATAAATCATGAGGTAGTAAAGCCTCAGCAAACTGATTTACTACTTGACAGAATAAATCACAAGGTACTAAAGCCTCTGTTAACTAATTTACTACTTGACACAATAAATCACGAGGTAGTTATGCCTTTGCTAACTGATTTACTACTTGACAGAATAAATCATGAGGTAGTAAAGCCTCTGTTAACTGATTTACTACATGACAGAATAAATCATGAGGTAGTAAAGCCCCTGCTAACTGATTTACTACTTGACAGAATAAATTATGAGGTAGTAAAGCCTCTGTTAACTGATTTACTACTTGACAGAATAAATCATGAGGTAGTAAAGCCTCTGTTAACTGATTTACTACTTGACACAATAAATCACAAGGTAGTAAAGCCTCTGTTAACTGATTTACTACTTGACAGAATAAATCACAAGGTAGTAAAGCCTCTGTTAACTGATTTACTACTTGACAGAATAAATCATGAGGTAGTAAAGCATCAGCTAACTGATTTACTACTTGACAGAATAAATCATGAGGTAGTAAAGCCTCTGTTAACTGATTAACTACTTGACAGAAAAATCATAAGGTAGTAAAGCCTCTGTTAACTGATTTACTACTTGACAGAATAAATCATGAGGTAGTAAAGCCTCTGTTAACTGAGTTACTATGTGACAGAATAAACCATGAGGTAGTAAAGCCTCTGTTAACTGATTTACTACTTGACACAATAAATCACAAGGTAGTAAAGCCTCTGTTAACTGATTTACTACTTGACAGAATAAATCATGAGGTAGTAAAGCCCCTGCTAACTGATTTACTACTTGACACAATAAATCACAAGGTAGTAAAGCCTCTACTAATTGATTTACTACGTGACAGAATAAATCACAAGGTAGTAAAGCCTCTGCTAATTGATTTACTACGTGACAGAATAAATCACAAGGTAGTAAAGCCTCTGTTATTTGATTTACTACGTGACAGAATAAATCACAAGGTAATAAAGCCTCATCTAATTGATTTACTAAGTGACAGAATAAATCACAAGGTAGTAAAGCCTCAGCTAACTGATTTACTACGTGACAGAATAAATCACAAGGTAGTAAAGCCTCTGTTAACTTATTTACTATGTGACACAATAAATCATGAGGTAGTAAAGCCCCTGCTAACTGATTTACTACGCGACGGAATAAATCATGAGGTAGTAAAGCCCCTGCTAACTGATTTACTATGTGACACAATAAATCATGAGGTAGTAAAGCCTCAGCTAACTGATTTACTACGTGACAGAATAAATCATGAGGTAGTAAAGCCCCTGCTAACTGATTTACTATGTGACAGAATAAATCACAAGGTAGTAAAGCCTCAGCTAACTGATTTACTACGTGACAGAATAAATCATGAGGTAGTAAAGCCCCTGCTAACTGATTTACTATGTGACAGAATAAATCATGAGGTAGTAAAGCCCCTGCTAACTGATTTACTATGTGACAGAATAAATCACAAGGTAGTAAAGCCTCAGCTAACTGATTTACTACGTGACAGAATAAATCGTGAGGTAGTAAAGCCCCTGCTAACTGATTTACTATGTGACAGAATAAATCATGAGGTAGTGAAGCCTCAGCTAACTGATTTACTACGTGACAGAATAAATCATGAGGTAGTGAAGCCTCTGCTAACTGATTTACTATGTGACAGAATAAATCATGAGGTAGTAAAGTCCCTGCTAACTGATTTACTATGTGAGAGAATAAATCACAAGGTAGTAAAGTCCCTGCTAACTGATTTACTACTTGACAGAATAAATCATGAGGTAGTAAAGCCCCTGCTAACTGATTTACTACATGACAGAATAAATCATGAGGTAGTTAAGCCTTTGCTAACTGATTTACTATGTGAGAGAATAAATCATGAGGTAGTAAAGTCCCTGCTAACTGATTTACTACGTAACAGGTACATGATGATCTGTACAGTACTGGATTATAAAACACAGTAAAAGTTGATCATTTCAATTATAACATGACTAAAACAACTAATTTAAAAAAGTTACCAAGTCTTTCATCAGATTAACAAATCTTATTTTCTTAATGTTTGAGATTGACTTTCAACAAATGAAATACCCAATGAAATGGATGTTTTCAGAATTAAATTATTTTCACAATACAAAGTCAGAATCATTAATTATTGTTGATGTCATAGGGTAGTGAAATAATGCAGTAGAAGGACCTGACTATTATCATTTAATAATGATTTGGTTTCTCTTCTTTTACAAGTCATGTTATACTACAGACAGTACTATATTAATTAGTGTTTAATTAGTGGTTATTGTTTACACCAAGAAAGTAAATCCATCTAGTCATCATGCAGCCATCAGCTGAGACCACAAGTCAACTGGCCACCTAGCCATCATGCAGCCATTAGCTGAGACCACAAGTCAACTAGCCACCTAGTCATCATGCAGCCATCAGCTGAGACCACAAGTCAACTAGCCACCTAGTCATCATGCAGCCATCAGCTGAGACCACAAGTCAACTAGCCACCTAGCCATCATGCAGCCATCAGCTGAGACCACAAGTCAACTAGCCACCTAGTCATCATGCAGCCATCAGCTGAGACTACAAGTCAACTGGCCACCTAGTCATCATGCAGCAATCAGCTGAGACCACAAGTCAACTAGCCACCTAGTCATCATGCAGCCATCAGCTGAGACCACAAGTCAACTGGCCACCTAGCCATCATGCAGCCATCAGCTGAGACCACAAGTCAACTAGCCACCTAGTCATCATGTAGCCATCAGCTGAGACCACAAGTCAACTAGCCACCTAGTCATCATGTAGCCATCAGCTGAGACTACAAGTCAACTAGCCACCTAGTCATCATGCAGCCATCAGCTGAGACTACAAGTCAACTAGCCACCTAGTCATCATGCAGCCATCAGCTGAGACCACAAGTCAACTAGCCACCTAGTCATCATGCAGCCATCAGCTGAGACCACAAGTCAACTAGCCACCTAGTCATCATGCAGCCATCAGCTGAGACTACAAGTCAACTGGCCACCTAGTCATCATGCAGCAATCAGCTGAGACCACAAGTCAACTAGCCACCTAGCCATCATGCAGCCATCAGCTGAGACCACAAGTCAACTAGCCACCTAGCCATCATGCAGCCATCAGCTGAGACCACAAGTCAACTGGCCACCTAGTCATCATGCAGCCATCCCTTCCTGTATCTTAGTTTTAATGTAATACAGCACAGTGTCAGTCTGGTCTAAAGCTATCATGTATCTTTTAATGTTTCCCAATTTTATAATAAATTTTTAAACTGTACCCAATAATAAAAAATATAATAAAATGACTTGTAAACAGTCAATAACAAAATACAACAGGTCTGTCTGTACATGTATTATTAATGGTTTACAATGACTAGATAGACTTGCCATATCTAAGTGTTACAAGGTTAGTGAATTCTACTGTAACAAACCTGATGGGGTCGAAGGAAATCTGTCTCATCCTGTCAACACACCAGCAAAGACAACACATTAAATAGTGATATTTTGTAGAATATCATGGTCTTGTTTTAACAAACCTAATCAACAGAGCACACAGGGAGAGATATTTCTAAGATGCTTAAGTTCATTCATAATGCAATCAAGTAACAAAAACAAATAAATACATAATTCAATGTAGGATTTGATGGATCATAGACACCAAATATTTATGAGTCAGTAGAACTAGTTATAGATCATAAGGTCAGAACTGAAGCTGGTCAATATACTTATATGAATTAAATAGTGCATAGTAAAATGTAAGCTACCTATACGGTTTTATAATAGTCTTCAAGGTGAAAATATAGAAAGCATTAGCATATTTCAGTTTTATAATACTAGTAGAGCTATTTTGTGCTATAAATAAAATATTTTGATGACCAACCTTGTGAGGAGGGGGGACATATTCTTCCTGTTAATGTGAGTAAAATAAACAATTTCATTCATAAAATATGCCACTGATACACAGTTTAAAAATCTTTCAATCTAATAACTATGAATTTTGGGCCTGATACGCTCATCCTGATAAATAATGTCTGGCAAAAATCTTTTAAAAAAACATAAAAACTGAAACCCAATGTCAAAAATAATCTTTACATATATTCATTTAAAGCTTTTCTAGATAATGAACTGTTTACTTATTCTTTTGAATCCATGACCTTATTCTGTATGTAAAATGATCACTAAGTCAATACCTACAACATGTATACAAAAAGTTTACAATTGACCCATGACCTAATTCCGTACATCAAAATGATAATTGTACCAATACCTACAATATTCTAATACACATGTCTATACACAAAGTTTATAGTTTTCCAGATCATTAACCATTTGCATATTCTTTCACATCTGTGACCTTGACCTTGACCCCATTAATTAATTACTAGGTAATTACTAGAATATGTCAAAACTGGAAAACCTATGTCTTAACAACTTTTTTCATAACTACACGCAAAAACTTGTAAACCATTTTTTTGTCCGAATTTAACAAAAAGAACAAACTAAAGGCTTAAAACCCTAGAGAAGCCAAATATCACATCAGATTTTTTTCTCTAATTGTCAGTTACAGATAAGAAGATTTTTTAATATTTATGCACCATTAGGTTACCTTGAAATAGTTTTGGTATCCATGGTAATGCCACGAACGATACTTCTGACCAAGTTTTTTTAAAATCTGTCTAGTAGTTCCAGAAAAGAAGTTGAAAATAAATGATAACAACACAAACACACACACTCATACACATACGCACACATGATTTGGTCAGGTGAGCTAAAACGATTACTGTATAAAATGTTTATGTTATTACACAAAATCTAATAAACTCAAGAATAACTGATTTATTCAGTGTGATATATACATTTTAAAAGAACTCATAAAATCCCACATTATCCAAATTTTAAATTCTGAGATTAAATTTAAGCAATTAATATCAAGATTTTATATAAATATAAAAAGGTTAACAGTCAAAAAATTCAATTATACATATGTATAAGATTTACTATTGTCAAATAATGAGTTTTTGTTAGTAGAAGTTAGTTAATATAAAACTGAAACATATTGACAGTAGCAGACTTTGTAAACAGAAGCATTGTAATAAGTGTCACAAAGGGAGATAACTTGAATAATATATAATATAAACTTATGTATATAGGTATATTAATAAGCAGATTTGATATAACTACAAGAATTACAAAAATAATTATGCACGAAATACAATATAAAAAATAAAAACCTCAATATGAATATTTGAATGTTTTAATCTGACCCATGGATCTGAAGTCAGGTGATAACACAAAGAAATACATCACTAAAATATAGTCGGAGAATTTACAAACTGAGGTTTTATTTAAAAGTTCATGAAAAGAACCTGATTTAGGGGTAACCTGTCTTGACACATCACCAATAAAACTAATTTGCGACAGTATCACCACCGATATATGTCTGCAAATCAAAAATTACAAGATGATTATCCCTATTTTAATTCACAACATACTTTAAAGGAAAAAGCAAGGATTTTCTGTAAATGATACTAAAAATAACTCTGGGTTTTTCCAAATCCATTTGAAATAATTAAGACAGACCACACAAACCATCTCCAGAATTAATGAGACTTCTGTGACTTTTAAATCTGATTGTATGAAAAAAAAAAAAAGTGCATTCTGGATGAGACATGACCACTTAGTCACTAAATTGATGATGTCATAATAATTTTACGTAAGAACGTCAATAAAATTTGATGACATCATTTTCCAAAAGCATGGATGGTGGCATGAAAACTAAACATTTGAGGCAAATATTTGTTTACAAATCCCATATTTGTGTGCGAGTAGAAGAATCTTGCACCACTAACAGTGTAATATTTCAATGACAGGAAAATATTCATCATCCATACCGGTTGATCTCAGTTGATGGTGACGTGATGTAACATATATCCCAATTGAGACATCACGTCACCATCGACTGAGATCAACCGGTATCGGTCACAAACAAGTGATAGATTCTATTTCTCGTACAATTTAAGTGTTTATAACTGCAATACATACAAAACAAAACACGTTCCCTCATGGGGCCTCTTCTATTCCTTTGGGCACCTAATGCATTGTACAAATCCGCCCTTTGAAAATAATCCCAACGACAACTCTTCAAATTTTAAAATATCAACAATTTGTATTCAATGCAAATATAAAAAACTCTGACAATGAAATATTTTGAATAAAAAGTAAAATAAAACACATATGGGAAAAATAAATATAGAAACACTTTGTTTTGATGACGTCAAGCGCAATGATCGGATACATCATCCTGATTGTTCAATATGTCGCGTGAGGCAGTACCAGACAAACTGAACAAGACAGAAAAATCTAGCACTGGTGTGCGCGTAAGATTTTTCTGTCTGAGGTACGAGAATGTTTGATCTATATCATCATTAGTAATATGTCTAGACAAACACCTCACAACACTAGAATGTTTGATCTATACCATCATCAGTAATATGTCTAGACAAACACCTCACAACACTAGAATGTTTGATCTATACCATCATTAGTAATATGTCTAGACAAACACCTCACAACACTAGAATGTTTGATCTATACCATCATTAGTAATATGTCTAGACAAACACCTCACAACACTAGAATGTTTGATCTATACCATCATCAGTAATATGTCTAGACAAACACCTCACAACACTAGAATGTTTGATCTATACCATCATCAGTAATATGTCTAGACAAACACCTCACAACACTAGAATGTTTGATCTATACCATCATTAGTAATATATCTAGACAAACACCTCACAACACTAGAATGTTTGATCTATACTATCATCAGTAATATGTCTAGACAAACACCTCACAACACTAGAATGTTTGATCTATACCATTATCAGTAATATGTCTAGACAAACACCTCACAACATTAGAATGTTTTATCTATACCATCATCAGTTATATGTCTAGACAAACACCTCACAACACTAGAATGTTTGATCTATACCATCATCAGTAATATGTCTAGACAAACACCTCACAACACTCAAATGTTTGATCTATACCATCATTAGATATGTTTAGACAAACATCTCACAACACTAGAATGTTTGATTTATACCATTATCAGTAATATGTCTAGACAAACACCTAACACTAGAATGTTTGATCTATACCATCATCAGTAATATGTCTAGACAAACACCTCACAACACTAGAATGTTTGATCTATACCATCATCAGTAATATGTCTAGACAAACACCTCACAGCACCAAAATGTTTGATCTATACCATCATTAGTAATATGTCTAGACAAACACCTCATAGCAATAAAATGTTTGATCTATACCATCATTAGTAATATGTCTAGACAAACACCTCACAACACTCAAATGTTTGATCTATACCATCATTAGATATGTTTAGACAAACATCTCACAACACTAGAATGTTTGATTTATACCATTATCAGTAATATGTCTAGACAAACACCTCACAACATTAGAATGTTTTATCTATACCATCATCAGTTATATGTCTAGACAAACACCTCACAACACTAGAATGTTTGATCTATACCATCATCAGTAATATGTCTAGACAAACACCTCACAACACTCAAATGTTTGATCTATACCATCATTAGATATGTTTAGACAAACATCTCACAACACTAGAATGTTTGATTTATACCATTATCAGTAATATGTCTAGACAAACACCTCACAACACTAGAATGTTTGATGTATACCATCATCAGTTATATGTCTAGACACACCTAACAACACTAGAATGTTTGATCTATACCATCATCAGTAATATGTCTAGACAAACACCTCACAACACTAGAATGTTTGATCTATTCCATCATCAGTAATATGTCTAGACAAACACCTCACAGCACCAAAATGTTTGATCTATACCATCATTAGTAATATGTCTAGAAAAACACCTCATAGCAATAAAATGTTTGATCTATACCATCATTAGTAATATGTCTAGACAAACACCTCACAACACTAGAATGTTTGATCTATACCATCATTAGATATGTTTAGACAATTATCTCACAACACTAGACTGTTTGATCTATACCATCATTAGTAATATGTCTAGACAAACACCTCATAGCAATAAAATGTTTGATCTATACCATCATTAGTAATATGTCTAGACAAACACCTCACAGCACCAAAATGTTTGATCTATACCATCATTAGTAATATGTCTAGACAAACACCTCATAGCAATAAAATGTTTGATCTATACCATCATTAGTAATATGTCTAGACAAACACCTCACAACACTAGAATGTTTGATCTATACCATCATTAGATATGTTTAGACAATTATCTCACAACACTAGACTGTTTGATCTATACCATCATTAGTAATATGTCTAGACAAACACCTCATAGCAATAAAATGTTTGATCTATACCATCATTAGTAATATGTCTAGACAAACACCTCACAACACTAGAATGTTTGATCTATACCATCATCAGTAATATGTCTAGACAAACACCTCACAACACTAGAATGTTTGATCTATACCATCATCAGTAATATGTCTAGACAAACACCTCACAGCACCAAAATGTTTGATCTATACCATCATTAGTAATATGTCTAGACAAACACCTCATAGCAATAAAATGTTTGATCTATACCATCATTAGTAATATGTCTAGACAAACACCTCACACTACTGAAATGTTTGATCTATACCATCATTAGATATGTTTAGACAATTATCTCACAACACTAGACTGTTTGATCTATACCATCATTAGTAATATGTCTAGACAAACACCTCACAACACTAGAATGTTTGATCTATACCATCATCAGTAATATGTCTAGACAAACACCTCACAACACTAGAATGTTTTATCTATACCATCATCAGTAATATATCTAGGCAAACACCTCACAACACTAGAATGTTTGATCTATACCATCATCAGTAATATGTCTAGACAAACACCTCACAACACTAGAATGTTTGATCTATACCATCATCAGTAATATGTTTAGACAGACACCTCACAATACTGGAATGTTTTATCTATACCATGATCAGTTATATGTCTAGACAAACACCTCACAGCACTAAAATGTTTGATCTATACCATCATTAGTAATATATCTAGACAAACACCTAACAACACTAGAATGTTTGATTTATACCATCATCAGTAATATGTCTAGACAAACACCTCACAACACTAGAATGTTTGATCTATACCATCATCAGTAATATGTCTAGACAAACACCTCACAGCACTAAAATGTTTGATCTATACTATCATCAGTAATATGTCTAGACAAAAACCTCACAGCACTAGAATGTTTGATCTATACCATCATTAGTAATATGTCTAGACAAACACCTCACAACACTCAAATGTTTGATCTATACCATCATCAGTAATATGTCTAGACAAACACCTGACAACATTAGAAAGTTTGATCTATACCATCATTAGTAATATATCTAGACAAACACCTCACAACACTAGATTGTTTGATCTATACCATCATCAGTAATATGTCTAGACAAACACAATGTTTGATCTATACCATCATCAGTAATATGTCTAGACAAACACAATGTTTGATCTATACCATCATTAGTAATATATCTAGACAAACACCTCACAACACTAGAATGTTTGATCTATACCATCATTAGTAATATGTCTAGACAAACACCTCACAACACTAGAATGATTGATCTATACCATCATCAGTTATATGTGTAGACAAACACCTAACAACACTAGACTGTTTGATCTATACCATCATTAGTAATATATCTAGACAAACACCTCACATCACTAGAATGTTTGATCTATACCATCACTAGTAATATGTCTAGACAAACACCTCACAACACTAGAATGTTTGATCTATACAATCATTAGTAATATGTCTAGACAAACACCTCACATCACTAGAATGTTTGATCTATACCATCTTCATTAATATATCTAGACAAACACCTCACAACACCAGAATGTTTGATCTATACCATCATCATTAATATGTCTAGACAAACACCTCACAACACTAGACTGTTTGATCTATGCCATCATTAGTAATATATCTAGACAAACACCTCACAACACTAGAATGTTTGATCTATACTATCATCAGTAATATGTCTAGACAAACACCTCACAACAATAGAATGTTAGATCTATACCATCATCAGTAATATGTTTAGACAAACATCTCACAACACTAGAATGTTTGATCTATACCATCATCAGTAATATGTTAAGACAAACATCTCACAACATTAGAATGTTTTATCTATACCATCATTAGTAATATGTCTAGACAAACACCTCACATCACTAGAATGTTTGATCTATACCATCTTCATTAATATATCTAGACAAACACCTCACAACACCAGAATGTTTGATCTATACCATCATCATTAATATGTCTAGACAAACACCTCACAACACTAGACTGTTTGATCTATACCATCATTAGTAATATATCTAGACAAACACCTCACAACACTAGAATGTTTGATCTATACTATCATCAGTAATATGTCTAGACAAACACCTCACAACAATAGAATGTTAGATCTATACCATCATCAGTAATATGTTTAGACAAACATCTCACAACACTAAAATGTTTGATCTATACCATCATCAGTAATATGTTAAGACAAACACCTCACAACACTAGAATGTTTGATCTATACCATCATCAGTTATATGTCTAGACAAACACCTAACAACACTAGACTGTTTGATCTATACCATCATTAGTAATATATCTAGACAAACACCTCACATCACTAGAATGTTTGATCTATACCATCTTCATTAATATATCTAGACAAACACCTAACAACACTAGACTGTTTGATCTATACCATCATTAGTAATATATCTAGACAAACACCTCACAACACTAGACTGTTTGATCTATACCATCATTAGTAATATATCTAGACAAACACCTAACAACACTAGACTGTTTGATCTATACCATCATTAGTAATATATCTAGACAAACACCTAACAACACTAGACTGTTTGATCTATACCATCATTAGTAATATATCTAGACAAACACCTAACAACACTAGACTGTTTGATCTATACCATCATTAGTAATATATCTAGACAAACACCTAACAACACTAGACTGTTTGATCTATACCATCATTAGTAATATATCTAGACAAACACCTCACAACACTAGAATGTTTGATCTATACCATCATCAGTAATATGTTAAGACAAACAATCACAACACTAGAATGTTTGATCTATACCATCATCAGTTATATGTCTAGACAAACATCTCACAGCACTAAAATGTTTGATCTATACCATCATCAGTAATATATCTAGACAAACACCTCACAACACTAGAATGTTTGATCTATACCATCATCAGTAATATGTCTAGACAAACACAATGTTTGATCTATACCATCATCAGTAATATGTTTAGACAAACATCTCACAGCACTAAAATGTTTGATCTATACCATCATCAGTAATATATCTAGACAAACACCTCACAACACTAGAATGTTTGATCTATACCATCATCAGTAATATGTCTAGACAAACACCTCACAGCACTAAAATGTTTGATCTATACCATCATCAGTAATATATCTAGACAAACACCTCACAACACTAGAATGTTTGATCTATACCATCATCAGTAATATGTCTAGACAAACACCTCACAGCACTAAAATGTTTGATCTATACCATTATCAGTAATATATCTAGACAAACACCTCACAACACTCAAATGATTGATCTATACCATCATTAGTAATATATCTAGACAAACATCTCACAACACTAGAATGTTTGATCTATACCATCATCAGTAATATGTCTAGACAAACACCTCACAACACTAGAATGTTTGATCTATACCATCATCAGTAATATGTCTAGACAAACACCTCACAACACCAGAATGTTTGATATATACCATCATCAGTAATATATCTAGACAAACATCTCACAACACTAGAATGTTTGATATATACCATCATCAGTAATATATCTAGACAAACACCTCACAACACCAGAATGTTTGATCTATACCATCATCAGTAATATATCTAGACAAACACCTCACAACACCAGAATGTTTGATCTATACCATCATTAGTAATATGTCTAGACAAACACCTTACAACAATAGAATGTACAGATAGATATGACTGTAGTCTGCTGTACAGATAGATATGACTGTAGTCTGTTGTACAGATAGATATGACTGTAGTCTGTTGTACAGATAGATATGACTGTAGTCTGCTGTACAGATAGATATGACTGTAGTCTGCTGTACAGATACATGTAGATATGACTGTAGTCAGTTGTACAGATAGATATGACTGTAGTCTGTTGTACAGATAGATATGACTGTAGTCTGTTGTACAGATAGATATGACTGTAGTCTGCTGTACAGATAGATATGACTGTAGTCTGCTGTACAGATACATGTAGATATGACTGTAGTCAGTTGTACAGATAGATATGACTGTAGTCTGCTGTACAGATAGATATGACTGTAGTCTGTTGTACAGATAGATATGACTGTAGTCTGTTGTACAGATAGATATGACTGTAGTCTGTTGTACAGATAGATATGACTGTAGTCTGCTGTACAGATAGATATGACTGTAGTCAGTTGTACAGGTAGATATGACTGCAGTCTGTTGTATGACTGTAGTCAGTTGTACAGATAGATATGACTGTAGTCAGTTGTATGACTGTAGTCAGTTGTACAGATAGATATGACTGTAGTCTGTTGTATGACTGTAGTCAGTTGTACAGATAGATATGACTGTAGTCTGTTGTATGACTGTAGTCAGTTGTACAGATAGATATGACTGTAGTCAGTTGTATGACTGTAGTCAGTTGTACAGATAGATATGACTGTAGTCAGTTGTATGACTGTAGTCAGTTGTACAGATAGATATGACTGTAGTCTGTTGTACAGATAGATATGACTGTAGTCAGTTGTACAGATAGATATGACTGTAGTCTGCTGTACAGATAGACATGACTGTAGTCTGCTGTACAGATAGATATGACTGTAGTCTGCTGTACAGATAGATATGACTGTAGTCAGTTGTACAGATAGATATGACTGTAGTCAGTTGTATGACTGTAGTCAGTTGTACAGATAGATATGACTGTAGTCTGCTGTACAGATAGATATGACTGTAGTCAGTTGTACAGATAGATATGACTGTAGTCTGCTGTACAGATACATGTAGATATGACTGTAGTCAGTTGTACAGATAGATATGACTGTAGTCAGTTGTACAGATAGATATGACTGTAGTCTGCTGTACAGATAGATATGACTGTAGTCTGTTGTACAGATAGATATGACTGTAGTCTGCTGTACAGATAGATATGACTGTAGTCTGTTGTACAGATAGATATGACTGTAGTCTGTTGTACAGATAGATATGACTGTAGTCTGCTGTACAGATAGATATGACTGTAGTCAGTTGTACAGATAGATATGACTGTAGTCTGTTGTACAGATAGATATGACTGTAGTCTGCTGTACAGATAGATATGACTGTAGTCAGTTGTACAGATAGATATGACTGTAGTCTGCTGTACAGATAGATATGACTGTAGTCAGTTGTACAGATAGATATGACTGTAGTCTGCTGTACAGATAGATATGACTGTAGCCTGTTGTACAGATAGATATGACTGTAGTCTGCTGTACAGATAGATATGACTGTGTGTTGTACAGATAGATATGACTGTAGTCTGCTGTACAGATACATGTAGATATGACTGTAGTCTGTTGTACAGATAGATATGACTGTAGTCAGTTGTACAGATAATATGACTGTAGTCTGTTGTACAGATAGATATGACTGTAGTCTGCTGTACAGATAGACATGACTGTAGTCTGCTGTACAGATAGATATGACAATTATAGTTTGATTATTTTACTGCCAGATGTAACCAATTCTGGCCTACAGTGATCAAATCTATTTAAAGAAATTTAATTCTATTTTTGGACACCATATTTTATCTGGTCAAAGAAAAACAACTGTGTACAGTTTACTGAATGCAAAACTGAGATACACTACAAGCAAGGAAAACCACAAACTGTTCTACCCCACATATCTGCAACATATACTGTAAACGTGGTTATTTTTGGGATCTTGAAATTAGAGCTGAAACGAATACCAAATTTAGGATTCGAATATTTGTGGGCTGTTATTCAAATCCTATTCGAATATTTGACACCAAAGAGAAACTCTCCATCATCTTTTCTGAAACAAAGCTATATATAGAGCATTTTTTGGATGGAAACGATGTGGATTGCATGAAACAGATGAAAAAATTACCTTATTATATATTCCTTATTCATAGGAAGGCTGTATGACAATGATAAAATCATGATCTCTTTAATATTCTTCTAAATAAACCCAGATTTACTGTTAAGGCCATATAAGCAGTAAAACATGTGACAGCCATATTTTATGTTAACCCAAAAAATAGCCGTTACCCACTCTGCTACCTTGAATAACATGTTTAATGAATTTAAAGAGACTTAATCATGATATGATATAATGACAGAAAGTAAACAAACTGAAAGCACATGGCAGGAGAATTTGTCAGATTGTGGAGTCTTTCCCCGACTTTCTGGTGACTGTTTGGATTAATAAAGTTTTTTATTAATAAAAATGAAGAAAGAAAGGAAGCATCTGAAGTAGGTTGTTCGCTATGTGACATATTTATTTTTCCAGATGAAATATAAGTTGAATTCTTACATCAGAATTATTTTTTTACCACATGTTTTCCTATAGGAATGAATATTCGAATACCAATTTAGCATTCGAATACCACCAAAAATCCTTTCGTAATCAAATATTCGAACATTCGTTTCAGCTCTACTGGAAATTTTCCCTATTTTCGCGAATTGAAAAAAAAAAGTCACAAAAAATTACCCCCTCATGAAAATTTCAACAAAACCCAAACATTGTAGCAAGTGGGTGATTCTCGTGCTCACTTTTAACATATTGTCCAAGGAATTCATCATAGTGTCCTCAATGCTCCATTGATATAGCGACCACACAAGCCCAGAATTGGTAAGATCCAGAAAATTACCCCCATGCGAAATTTCAGGTATCCAATTTCGCGAAAATAACCACGATTACAGTAGTCCAATAGTCCAAATATCAAGACATGCAAAGAGACATGCACTAAAGTATTTCAGTATTTATAGGGGTCACTGATTATTTCATCACTTTACATATATATATATACATGCACTAAATAAAATACCAATTAAGCTACATTGAGATATGTTACTGCAGTCAGTAAGTGTTAATTCATGGTTAAGTACCACTGAAATACATTATCAAGGCATGATTGGTTTGTGAAGCAAAGCAAAGCATTGTAGTACAACTAGTAAATAATTACAGAAGCACCAGCAGCAGACTGACTGAGATGCAGCAGTCCAGTCAGCCACCAATAATAATAATAAGCCATTGCTATACTAATTAAAACATAAAGATAAAAATAAGATTGATCAACAAACCTGGGGTAAAACAACATCAGGAACATCCTGAAAGTCAAATAAAGCTTGTACAATCAGTCAGTCACAGGTAGTCTATACTACTACATAAACTTATATTGTATTACAATGTATTTTATCTGTCCCACAACCACTTTATATAGTTTTTGGATTGATATATATGATTGGCGTCGCGACAAAAGGGACCTTATCTTTTTGACGTCACAATCGAGATAATCGACGTCAAAGTTTTACTTTTTTCGCGCTGAAAAACACGGAAGTCGGCTGTGAAGAAAGCGGGTGTTCTTTTATTTTGTATAAGACTGCAAGACGTGTAACACTGCGAACTACTGATATATAAAATTTGAAGTAATTTAAAATAAAATGTTATCGTTTTATTTTCCACTATATTTATATTAAAATAATCCACATAAAGTAAAATATTATAGACTTTCTGACATTCTCAAGAGAGAGAGAGAGAGAGAAGAGAGAGAGAGAGATATTGACTGTCATACTACGTTATCATTTCACTACGCAAATTTTGTTCAGTAGGCCTAGTTCTTTGTTCGTTGAAGTTTTTGTAATTTTTATTAACTTCAAATTTTACTGTTTATATAGATTACAATATCTTTAACAATGTTTACCTATTCTTGTATTTTAGTGTTTATAAGTTAAAAAAATATAAACAATATTGAGTGGAGTTATTTTAACTTTCAAAAATAGCATTTGATTTAGAACTAGAATTACTCACAGTACGTACATCGCTACCAGAATAAAAAAGTGGAATTGGTATGAAAAAATCGATTAAAATCATACCTCTAAAATCTTTTTGATTTTTATTTTCAAATTAGATGACATTAGAAATCTAGATCTACATTGAAAGTAATTGAAAAACTTGTTTAGTAACTGAAAACAAAGTTCTAGAACTAGACCCAGTGCTAATACAGGCACTGAATATGAAAAATGTTGCCTACAATTTTTCTTATATATATCACAGGTTAAGGATCTAGACTGAAATAAAGTTAAAAAATCTATTAAAACATAAAATAAACATAAGACGAAAAACCTTAAAGGTAATAGTCAAAACTTCGCTAGCGATCGCTGGATGACAGTTAGGCATGTTTATATGAATGTCTTTTTTTACGTCCGTGCTGTGGGGTCAAAAATTAGATCGATACAAATCGTTCGCCACAAAAATTAAGGTTACCTACACATACATGTTTAAATTGTAAAGTGATCCCTGAGTAGCACGAATGCGATTTTTTTTTTTTTTTAAATAAGTCAGTCCCGTGGCTTATGTCACAACGGTATTAAAATAACCATTATAACTGCATTAACGGCTTTGGTAGCCAAGTTGGTAGAACTCTTGCCTTTATAGAGCTCCCGGTTTTGATTCCTGATCCGACCTAGCGCTTTTCTCTTTTAAGATGCAATAATTATCATTGATAAAAGGGAATTTGAGTGCAAGATTTTCCATTTCCCAAATTCTATAGAACAAGAGGCCCATGGGCCTGATACGCTCACCTGAAACTAATGGCTAGCTGATAGATTTAAAGAAAACATAAATACTAAACCCCAATGACTTTTTTCTTTACATCATAATAACCGATGTATCAATACCTACAACATTCTAATATACATGCCTATAAAAAAGTTGATAGTTTTCAAGATAATTAACCATTTAATATTGTTTCACATCTGTGACCTTGACCTTTGAACCCATGGCCTTTTTCTATACATCAAAATGATCATTGTATCGATACTTACAAGATTCTCATATACATGCCTATACAAAAAGTTTATAGTTTTCGAGATAATGAACCATTTCGGTATTGTTTCGCATCTGTGACCTTGACCTTTGAACCCATGACCTTTTTCTATACATCAAAATGATCGTTGTATCAATACCTACAACATTCTAATATACATGCCTATACAAAAAGTTTATAGTTTTCGAGATAACTATTTCGGTATTGTTTCGCATCTGATATACATGCTTATACAAAAAGTTTATAGTTTTCGAGATAATTAAATATTTCGGTATTGTTTCACTGTGACCTTGACCTTTGAACCCATGACCTTTTCTATACATCAAAATGTGTTGTATCAATACCTACAACATTCTATATACATGCCTATACAAAAAGTTTATAGTTTTCGAATAATTAATATTTCGGTATTGTTTCACATCTGTGACTTGACCTTTGAACCATGACTTTTTCTATACATCAAAATGGTCGTTGTATCAAACCTACAACATTCTAATATACATGCCTATACAAAAAGTTTATAGTTTTCGAGATAATAATTATAATCAGAGGTTAAAAAAATTAGGTAACGACCTTCACAATTGACCTTGACCTCATATTGAAGATAATAACAAGAAGATGTCAAAACTGAAAGCCCCATGCTATTATCTGGTCACATAGTCAAGTTATAACAATTTGAAGATATTTTACGATTTTTTCAAAATTAAAGGCAAAAACGCGTAACCCATTTTTCGACCGAATTTCACGAAATGAACAAACTACAGGTTTAAGACCCTAGAGAAGCCAAATATCACATCAGATTTTTTCTCCCATCATCCGTTTCAGAGAAGTAGATTTTTCAAGATTTTTGCACTCCTAGGTCACTGTGACCTAGTTTTGGTAGCCATGGCAATGCCATTAACAAATCTTAATTGCACTGACCCAGACATGCTTCTGACCAAGTCTGGTTGAAATCTGCCAAGTACTTTCAGAGGAGAAGTTGAAAATATGTATTAACGACGCACGCACGCACACATGCACGCACGCACGCACACACGCTGCACCATACCATAAGCTCACATGACCTTTGGTCAGGTGAGCTAAAAGTTAAAGTCTGTCCTGAGCCATTAGGCCCATCAGGCCAGAGCTTATCCTGGTTTCGGTGGCGTTAAGCGACTGAGAGCACAAGACTCTCCCCTGAATGGAACGCCGGTCCATCGCAGGGTTAATCCCCAGCATTTTGCTGGTACTCATTTATTTTTCAGCTGAGTGAACTGGAACAACGTGAAATTAAGTGTCTTGCTTAAGGACACAACACATCGCCCGGTCCAGGGATCGAACCCACGATCTTCGAATCATGAGTCCAACGCCTTAACCACTAGGCCACACGCTTCCACCAGGTGAGCTAAAAACAAGATTATAATGCAGTGGCCTGGTTAGTTCAGTTGGCAGACCACTTGTCTTTGATGATAGATGTCCCGTATTGATTAATGGTCCTTCCTTTTAAAGGAAAAATTGGAAATGACATATAATTAAATAAGCCAACGTAAATGGTGTTGGTACTGGTTCCAAGTTCACAATCATCTCTTAACATAGATTTTCCTTGACTTAAGCCCGATAACTTTTGACAATGTTTTATGGTGTTCCAAATAAAAAAATCCCTTAAATCTATTAATAATTTAAAATCTAACAAAATTACTCAGATTTAAAATTTGCCAGATTTTTAGGAAATCTTAGTGTGAAACTTTTGCTAAGTAGCGCTAATTGGAACTGAATATTATTTACTTTGCAATAAAAATTTAACAAATATAGTGTATCCATGCCAAAAACATGAACACCTAAACCTGTGAAATTGCAAAATAATTAAGAATCCCATACAAATTTCCGTATTTTGGACAGATACTTCTTGAGCAATGTGGGAGTTCGTGTGTTCTAAACCTCGGTCGGGTTTGACCAAGACTTAAACAAGAGGCCCATGGGCCTTAACACTCACCTGTGACCTTGACCTTTGAACCCATAACCCTCATTCATATATCAAAATGATCATTAGGCCAATACCTACAATATTCTAGCATACATGCCTATACAAAATATTTATAGTTTTCAAGATAATTAACCAATTCAGTATTAATTTGCACCTGTGACCTTGACCTTTGAACTCATGACCTTTATTCATATATCAAAATTATCATAGGACCAATACCTACAATATTCCAATATATATGCCTATACAAGGAAGTTATGGTTTTTGAGATAATCAACCATTTCAGTTCTTGCTTGCATCTGTGACCTTGACCTTTGAACCCGTGACCTTTATTAATATATCAAAATGACCATTGTGCCATTACCTACAATATTCTAATATGTATGCCTATACAAAAAGTTAATAGTTTTGCAGATAATCAACTATAACGGAAATAACTGTTCATCTTTGACCTTGACCTTTGACCTTGATCTATGTATCAAAATGATTGTCATGTCAATACCTACAATTAACTGAAAATCCCATGCCATTATCACTTGAAATGTTTAAAAGATAGCATTTTTTAACAAAGGTCAAAAACAGGGACATGACCTTGACCTTTGACCTTGACATCTTTTGGAAGAAAATAGCAAGACAAGATCAACAGTGAAAATTCCATACAATTATCTTCAGCCGTTATTGAGTTATAACAATAAATGTCTCATTTTCAAAATTACATAATTTTATGCAAAAAACGCGTAACCTATTTTTCATTTAATTTTCATGAAAAACACAATTTTAATAGTCCTAGGCATCCTGAATCTAATTATCTAATCTAAATTTGTCTGCACCTTTTGGTTTCAGAGAAGAAGATTTTTTGTCTTTTGGCTATTTATAGTAACGGCAGCCATATTGTTGGGCCTGGTCAAACCCTAAACACAATTTTAAAAGCCTGTTATCCAGGCATGATAATCATCAAGTTTCATCAAATTTGGCTCAGTAGTTTTGGAGGAGAAGATTAAAATGTAAAGTTTACACACGACGGACGACGGATGACGAACGGTGATAGATTGCAATAGCTCAACTGAGCCTTTTGGCTCAGGTGAGCTAAAAATTCAAAATAACAAACAACAATCTCGGTGGCCCAGTGCAAAGCGTCTGCATCGAGAGCGGAAGGGTTCTAGACCCAGGTCAGGTCATACATAAGGCTTTCAAAATTGTGATTCAGTATCCTCGCCTTAAGCTCTGTATTAAGAGGACATCGCATGGTGAAAGGATGAGTGGTAGGCCTTACTTCGGCGTACTGACTTTGTAAGCTTGCACCTTAGGATTGAAAACAAACCAAATACACACTTGCATATACACAAAATTATTCTTAGGTTGATCCTTAGACATAATTAAACTGCTCTCATCGGGAATAGCTGAAAATAAGCTCCGATGCTACGATAACCAATACGTCAAAGTAAAACATATTATTTTATAAAACACTAACAATGAATTTTTATTAATACTAACAATGAATTTTTATTACAGTCATTACATATGAAAATTGATTTTAACCTCACAATGTGTGTTTTAATTGATCTTGTACAAAACAAGATATAAAAAGTAAACCGACATTTTATGTTAACTTTATTACAGAGGATACTTTGACAACACATGATGTTTTTCAATATGTGTCCACTGCGGCGGCAGCGTTGGTGGTGGTGGTGATGGAATATGAGAAAACTGATCTTTATTATGCATTAGGTAGCGTGTGACCATTCACCGGCAGTTAAAGTTCGGGAGGGGCGGTTGGCTTGAACCGGCATTTTCTTAACTACTAACCACTTTCATTTAATTTTAAAGCCTATGCATTCGACTTTATCAGAAATCGTACCAAAGATGAACAAATCTCTGGGTGAGGCAACACAATCAATAAAAGTTGCCAACTTAAAATCCAAGTGCTGTAGTAGTAAAACCCCGATGTAAATGAAGTGCTCAAGTTTAAAGACACATCACATGGAAGGGCATAAAGATAAACCTCGTTGCTAGGCAACTCATTCGTGAAATCATTTGTTTTTTTGTCCATTCCTAAGATATAAACGAATGGTCTGATTTTGAGTTTTGAAAAAAGTTGAAAAACATTTCATCAAATTAAAATACTAGCAATGGACAGCATGAGCATGTACTTCGTATTTGCGAGAATCAATACTGGTATAATATGTAATTATTACTGTTGTTTCTTGAATGACCGATCGTTTTGTCTACATAATGACAAAACTATAAATCTGCATTGAATTTTTAGTTCTTTTATGGCATATACACAAATTCCAAGTCAATTCTGCAGGTGCTTCCACGGAAACTAGTTTCTTCTATTTAACTAGTCTTTTTTAATTCAGAGTAGTTGTTGAAAATATTTGTCAGTATACATAGGCATTAATGTTACATAACTATCACTGTTAATAATAGCTTAATAATGCTCTTAATTATTCCTAAGCCATTATTCTGGCCATAATCATTGGGTTATAAGTCAAATATTGTGACGTCATCAAACGAGTCCATAGCAATGAAAATAGTTACCCTAAAAACTTAAAACTGCTTTTAATACGAATAGGAAATGTTAAACTACATGTATAATAATAGACAAAAACATGAAAATGTAAAATTTTGACCTTAAGATCCCTTTTCTCGCGACGCCAATCATATTTATTAATCATTTAATATTCCTCATCCCTTTTTAATAAATCTCAAGGTTTTCCCTTTTAACTATTAAAATAACTTGAATTGGGTCAATCAAAAATTATTTCTAACATATATCATAAAATGTAACAAGAGGCCCATGGGCCTTAACGCTCACCTGAGGCCGAGTACATATTCCATGCAGAGGTTCAATGGTCAATGACAAAGAATGTTTGACTTTTCAGCAGTAAGAGCCAATTATATGCAAGGATTTTTGCAAATTAATGATAACTTGTCCTAAGAATGCTACATATAACATATCTAACAGCTAAAACATCTATATATCAAATTGTTCATTAGGCTAATACCTACAATATTCTATTTTATTATATAATCTACTCAATAATCCATGTAATACGGTCATACAATAAAAATCGTATTGAATGATTGTGACGTCATAAAAGCATGAAAGTCATTCCAGAGTGACGTCACACAATTGACCCAGTTCACAGTTGTTTGTTTTAACTGATACTTTTGTACTTTTCTTTTAAAAAGAAGATACATTGTATTTTAATTGAAAATGTTTGTTTTGTTTTTGTATCCTGCGGACAGACTATTGTTTACTTTTAATATTTTTTGCGGATGTATAGTTACGTGAACTTGTTGTGTTTTGGTCAATCTGCTGTTTTCTTATAACGAGAAGACAAGTTTTAAATCTACGGAAACCCCGTTTTTTATGGGATTATATAATAAATAGAATCTTGCATTCGTGTTTATGCAATATTGAATTAATTAAACTCGTTGAATAATGTTTTATGCAACTCGCCAAGGCTCGTTGCATAAAAAATTATTCAACTCGTTTAATAAATTCAATATTACATAACCACTCATGCAAGATCCTCTATATACATGCCTATACAAAAAGTTTATAGGTTTTGAGATAATTACCCATTTAAGTATTTGTTTGAACCTGTGACCTTGACCTTTGAACCCATGACCTTCATCTATATATCAAAATGACTGTTAGGCCAATACCTACAATATTCTAATATATATGCTTATACACAAAGTTGATAGTTTTTTAGATAATTAACCATTTCAGTATTTGTTTGCATATGTGACCTTGACCTTTGAACTTATGACTTTCATTCATATATCAAAATGATTGCTGTGCAAATGCCTACAATATTCTAATATACATGCCTATACAAAACGTTTATTGTTTTTGAGATAATAAACCATTTACGAATTCCTTCTCACCTATGCCCTTGACCTTTGAACCTATGACCTTTATTTAGATATTAAAATGATTGTTGTGCAAATGCCTACAATATTCTAATATACATGCCTATACAAGAAGTTGATAGTTTTTGAGATAATTAACCATTTAAGTATTCATTAGCATCTATGACCTTGACCTTTGAACCTATGACTTTCATTCTTACATCAAAATGATTGTTGTGCAAATGCCGACAATATTCTAATATACAAGCCTATATAAAAAGTTGATAGTTTTTGAGATTATTAACCATTTAAGTATTTGTTCGAATCTATGACCTTGACCTTTGAATTTATGACCTTGATTCATATACATGTATTGAAATGATCGTTTTGCAAATGCCTACAATATTCCTATATGCATGCCTATACAAAAAATTTATAGTTTTCAAGATATATTGACAAATACATTAATTTTAGCAATTTCATCCTAAAGTACCTTGCCATTTCCCCATTTTGGCCCCTACAGTTACGATTTGTGCAAATCTGAAACTAGGTGCCCTAAGTATGTTTTACATGAAATATCTAAGCTATATCTCTTGTAAGTTCAGAGGAGATAATTTTTAAAGATTTTCACAATTTTCCCCTTTATGGGGCCCCAAGGGGACATAATCCTTTCATTTGTGCAAATCGGAAAGCCCCTCACCTAGACATCATTACTGACAAATATCATCCAATTTGGCTTTGTAGTTTTGGAGGAGTTGATTAAAATGTGAAAAGTTTACACACGACGCACAACGGACGACGAACGACAGACGAAGATAGCTATGACTCAGGTGAGCTAAAATGGGAATAAAGTGTCTTTATGACATGTATATATAAATGTATTTCCCCCACTTCCTTAACGTTTTAAACACTACATACATGTATTATCTCCCCAATAAAAGTAATTCTTTTCATAGCACTTTTATATATCTTCACATTCAATAGTTATGGGGTGCCCATATATCATAACCAGAACTGTCTCAAGATTGAAAGCCCCAACTAAGATTTGAACTTGTGACCTTGACCTTTAACCTACACACATAAATGTGGTACATGACACATTATCTCATGTTGATATACATTTGTTTCAAGTTTGAGCAAAATCCATCTAAATGTGCAAGTTTTGGATAAAGTATGAATTTATCATATATTTTCTAGTGATTAGCCCTTCCTTGTAACCCTAAAACAAAGCAATGCTAACCATCCATATAATAGGCTTTATACAAATGAAATAGTGATTTATACATGTACAGATGTTGGACAAAAGTATTCGCATGGTGATGTCTAATAACGTCATTTCAGCCGTCATGCAATTATCATCAACATCGGTTCACAGAATTCAGATCAATAGTTTTCAGAAGATTTGACATCATTGCTCAAGCAACAAAACTGAGAAAATATCAATATATGGAATATACTAACTTTAATATTTTGTGATATACCTACAGGCTCTGTGTACCCTAGCTAAACATTCCGGCAAGGTGATGTATAAATTTCTAATATAATCGACTGTGAATGATGTCCATATATTTAAAATGTGATGGTAAAGGTAGTTATTAGAATGAATAAGATGAGACACAAATCTGATATTGTTCTTAATTTTTAACCAAATGTTTTCAATTGGATTGATATCTAGAGATTGTGCTGGCCATTCAAAGGGCTGTATGTTATTTTCTTCTTTATATGTGTTTGTAACGGGAGATCAATGGACAGGGGCATTGTCATCCATAAATGAAAACACTGAATTAGGAAAATGTCTTGCTATAACAGGCCATAAATTTTCTTCAAAAATGCTCCATAAATAAACTTTATTATAGTCTCCTGACACAATCTGAGTCTCGTCTGAAAATATGGCATTTTTCAATTTATTTTCAACAGTCCACAGTCTGCTGTCAAAACACCATCGCCCTCACTTCACTCGATTACATACACCAATCCTTATTTTTTTTTTAAACACACATCATCTGAATTGAATTTTTCTCAAACATCCCCAAACAGTTTTTCCTCGTACATTTTAGTTATTTTTTGCATTAAATTCATTTGTGACATCAGACAGAATGGAATTTCTATTCATTTGTACTTGCTGTTTTAATGACCTGGATGCCCTGTTGCTGATCAATTTTTTCCTGCCACTTTTCTTGCGATTTTCTTTTGATCCCGTTACTGAATTTTTTTTTCCAAAAGCTATAAACAGTAAATTTTAGTATCCCCAAAGTTTATGCAACTTTTCCAAAACTTTTACCCTCTCGAATTAATTTTATAATGATATCTTTACATCCTATACTCATTTCACCCGATTCTACCCTATGTTGGATTTTCCATACTTGTTGACAATCTAAAAATACCAGACAACAGCAAAAATGACCTATTTTAGACCTTGACCTTGTAAGTCAACATATTCATAAGGTGTAAGGGGAAACCTTATGTATCATTATTTATACAGCATTGAAATATGGCATAGTGCATATTGGCGAGTTAAAATAATGTCATCATGCAAATACGTTTGTCCAACATATGGCTTTAAGCCACTCGAATGAAAAAACTATCAGTAACTGTTAAATTGGCAAAAATGCACAAACAATATGAAATAAAAATTGACAAAACAAATTGTAACTGCAGTAACTATTCTAAACAATACAAAGCTACAAAGAAGTATTAATTTGATCTTAAAAAGTAAACCAAACCATTTCATTTACAACAATTTAAACAATGGTCAGGTTAGAATTTCTCTAAGACCATTAGAACTAAATCCCAGATGTCCAGGGAATTTAGAATTGTCAGTTATTGTATACTACAACAAACATGTTTTGTCCAATACAATGACATAAATTTTGACATTGTGGAATGAACCCCGGTAAGAAAGAATGTGTGGACATATCCAGTTGTCTCTGAAGTATAATTGTTAGGCTGGAGACTCAAGGACAGACTGTAAGTACTGGAGGTAAGGACATGTTCAAAAGTACTTGGACCACATTGCCGACTATAAATACCATTTCTGTCATATTATCATCCAGTGTCTGTGTCATATGATTTAAACTAGAGAAAAGTGTCACATATACCACGGCTTCATTTATGATGAATTGATTGAATGGGGTTTACTCTCCCACTTAAGATTATAATGCATCTCACTGATATCAATAAGTCACCAGCTACAGGTGAACCCCAAATAAAATGGCTTCATAGAAAATCTTTTACTCTTCGCTTTGTGTTTAAAACCAGAATGTTGGTATGCAGATAATCATCAATGATAAACAAAACAAGAGGCCCATTTGGCCTGATAAGCTCACCTGTTCCATAATGGCTAGCTGATAGATTTCAAGAAAATATAAATACTAAGACCCCAATGTCAAAATCTTTCATAATAGCAATGATTTGAGGCTAAAATATTGAACACAAAAATATAAAAGTAAAAAACTAGGCCATTTTGGGATTTTTGGTATATGTGACCTTGGCCCTTGAACCTAGGACTTTTATTAATATATCAAAATAATTGTGAGGTCAATACCTAATCCTCTAATATACATCCTCTAATATAATCTGCCTATACAAAAAGGTAACAGTTTTCAAGATAATTTATCATTTCAGTATTCTTACCGATCTGTGACCTTGACCTTTGAACCCATGACCTTTTTCTATACATCAAAATGACAGTTGTACCAATATCTACATTCTAATATACATTGTATACATGTACTGGAGTTATTGTGTGTATACATGTACTGGAGTTATAGTGTGTATACATGTACTGGAGTTATTGTGTCTATATATGTACTGGAGTTATTGTGTCTATATATGTACTGGATTTATAGTGTGTATACATATACTGGGGTTATTGTGTGTATACATGTACTGGGGTAATAGTGTGTATACATGTACTGGAGTGATTGTGTGACTGGGGTTATAGTGCGATATATGTACTGAGGTCATAGTGTGTATACATGTTATGGGGTTATTGTTTGTATACATGTACTGGGGTTATAGTGTGTATACATGTACTGGAGTTATAGTGTGTATACATGTAGTGAAATTATTGTGTTAAAATGTACTAGACTTATTGTGTATAAATGTACTAGACGTATTGTGTTTACATGTGTAAACTTATTGTGTATACATTTACCAGACTTATTATGTATACATGCACTGAAGTTATTATGTGTATGCATGTACTGGAGTTATTATGTGTATGCATGTACTGGTGTCTTGTGTGTATACATGTACTAGGCTTATTGTGTATACCAGTGCTCCAAGCAGGTTTTGAAAACTGGTAGCCACATGGCTAATAATTCAAAAATTTCAGTAGCCATGCCAATATTTTTGTCGCCAGGTAAAATTCTTGGTGGCCAAACCTTATATAAATATTCTATTTAATCACACCGCCCGTCGCTACTACCGATTGAATGGTTTAGTGAGATCCTCGGATTGGTCCCACCACGGGAGGCAACTTTCGAGGCGAAGCGATGAGAAGACGTTCAAACTTGATCATTAGAGGAAGTAAAAGTCGTAACAAAACCCAAATCAAAAAGTGATTTTTGCCGTTTGGCTGCCATTAAAGCAAAATTAGATCACGGTCAGTTATGCGCTTTGAACTATAAAGTCACCTGCTTTGGTTCAAGCGCTTTTAAGATATTATTGAGGGCGAAACTATTTGTCAGGTTGGGTGACAGGTCATGAACAAAATTTCCGGATTTGTCGATTTTTAATAGCCAAACTCAAAAAAATTATTTGACATAATGGCGATCATCTGACAATTTGTAGTCGCAAAATCCGATTTTTGGTCGCAAATTTCGAGTATTTACTAGGCTACTTGGAGCACTGTATACATGTACCAGACTTATTGTATATACATGTACCAGACTCATTGTGTATACATGTACCAGACTTATTGTATATACATGTACCAGACTTATTGTGTATATATGTACTGGACATATTGTGTATACATGGACCAGAATTATTGTGTATACATGTACCACACTTATTATGTATACATGTACCAGACTTATTGTGTATATATGTACTTGTGTGAACATGGACTGGACTTATTGTGTATACATGTACCAGACTTATCATGTATACATGGACCAGAATTATTGTGTATACATGTATCAGAATTATTGTGTTTACACGTAGCAGACTTAATGTGTATACATGTACCAGACTTATTGTGTATACATATACCAGACTTATCGTGTATACATGGACCAGACTTATCGTGTATACATGGACCAGACTTGTTGTGTATACATGGACTGGACTTATTGTGAATACATGTACCAGATTTATTGTGTATACATGTACCAGACTTATTGTGTATACATGTACCAGACTTTTTGTGTATACATGGACTGGACTTATTGTGAATACATGTACCAGATTTATTGTGTATACATGTACCAGACTTATTGTGTATACATGTACCAGACTTATTGTGTATATATGGACTGGTCTTATTGTGTATACATGTACCAGACTTATTGTATATACATGTACCAGACTTATTGTGTATACATGTACCAGACTTATTGTGTATACATGTACCAGACTTATCATGTATACATGGACCAGAATTATTGTGTATACATGTATCAGAATTATTGTGTTTACACGTAGCAGACTTAATGTGTATACATGTACCAGACTTATTGTGTATACATATACCAGACTTATCGTGTATACATGGACCAGACTTATCGTGTATACATGGACCAGACTTGTTGTGTATACATATATTGGAGTTATTGTGTATATATGTACTGGACATATTGTGTATACATGTACCAGACTTATTGTGTGTACATGTACCAGACTAATGTGTATACATGTACCAGACTTATTGTGTATACATGTACCAGACTTATTGTGTATACACGTACCAGAATTATTGTGTATACATAGACCAGAATTATTGTGTATACATGTACCAGACTTATTGTGTATACATGTACCAGACGAATGTGTATACATATACCAGAATTATTGTGTATACATGAACCAGACTTATTGTGTATACATGTACCAGACTTATTGTATATACATGTACCAGACTTATTGTATATACAAGTACCAGACTTAATGTGTATACATGTACCAGACTTATTGTGTATACATGTACCAGACTTAATGTGTATACATGTACCAGACTTATTGTATACATGTACCGGACTTAATGTGTATACATGTACCAGATTTATTGTGTATACATATAGCAGACTTATCGTGTATACATGGACCAGACTTATCGTGTATACATGGACCAGACTTGTTGTGTATACATATATTGGAGTTATTGTGTATACATGTACCAGACTTATCATGTATACATGGACCAGAATTATTGTGTATACATGTACCAGAATTATTGTGTTTACACGTAGCAGACTTAATGTGTATACATATACCAGACTTATCGTGTATACATGGACCAGACTTATCGTGTATACATGGACCAGACTTGTTGTGTATACATATATTGGAGTTATTGTGTATATATGTACTGGACATATTGTGTATACATGTACCAGACTTATTGTGTGTACATGTACCAGACTAATGTGTATACATGTACCAGACTTATTGTGTATACACGTACCAGACTTAATGTGTATACACGTACCAGAATTATTGTGTATACATAGACCAGACTTATTGTGTATACATGTACCAGACGAATGTGTATACATATACCAGAATTATTGTGTATACATGTACCAGACTTATTGTGTATACATGTACCAGACTTATTGTGTATACATGTACCAGACTTATTGTATATACATGTACCAGACTTATTGTATATACATGTACCAGACTTAATGTGTATACATGTACCAGACTTATTGTGTATACATGTACCAGACTTAATGTGTATACATGTACCAGACTTATTGTATATACATGTACCAGACTTATTGTGTATACATGTACCAGACTTATTGTATATACATGTACCAGACTTAATGTGTATACATGTACCAGACTTATTGTATATACATGTACCAGACTTATTGTGTATACATATACCAGACTTATTGTGTATATATGGACTGGACTTATTGTAAATACATTTACCAGACTTTTTGTGTATACATGGACTGGCTTTATTGTGAATACATGTACCAGACTTATTGTGTATACATATACCAGACTTATTGTGTATACATATACCAGACTTATTGTGTATATATGTACCAGATTTATTGTATATACATGTACCAGACTTATTGTGTATACATATACCAGACATATTGTGTATACATATACCAGACTTATTGTGTATACATATACCAGATTTATTGTGTATACATGTACCAGACTTATTGTGTATATATGGACTGGACTTACTGTGAATACATGTACCAGACTTATTGTGTATACATGTACCAGACTTTTTGTGTATACATGGACTGGACTTATTGTGAATACATGTACCAGATTTATTGTGTATACATGTACCAGACTTATTGTGTATACATGTACCAGACTTTTTGTGTATACATGGACTGGACTTATTGTGAATACATGTACCAGATTTATTGTGTATACATGTACCAGACTTATTGTGTATACATGTACCAGACTTATTGTGTATATATGGACTGGTCTTATTGTGTATACATGTACCAGACTTATTGTATATACATGTACCAGACTTATTGTGTATACATGTACCAGACTTATTGTGTATACATGTACCAGACTTATTGTGTATACATGTACCAGACTTATTGTATATACATGTACCAGACTTATTGTGTATATATGGACTGGACTTATTGTGTATACATGTACCAGACTTATTGTATATACATGTACCAGACTTATTGTGTATACATGTACCAGACTTATTGTGTATACATGTACCAGACTTATTGTGTATACATGTACCAGACTTATTGTGTATACATGTACCAGACTTTTTGTATATACATGTACCAGACTTATTGTATATACATGTACCAGACTTATTGTGTATACATGTACCAGATTTATTGTGTATACATGTACCAGACTTATTGTGTATACATGTACCAGACTTATTGTATATACATGTACCAGACTTTTTGTGTATACATGGACTGGACTTATTGTGAATACATGTTCCAGATTTATTGTGTATACATGGACTGGACTTATTGTGAATACATGTACCAGATTTATTGTGTATACATGTACCAGACTTATTGTGTATATATGGACTGGACTTACTGTGAATACATGTACCAGACTTATTGTATATACATGTACCAGACTTATTGTGTATACATGAACCAGACCTCTTGTGTATATATGGACTGGACTTACTGTGAATACATGTACCAGACTTATTGTGAATACATGTACCAGACTTATTGTGTATACATGTACCAGGCTTAATGTGTATACATGTACCAGACTTATTGTGTATATATGTACTGGACTTATTGTGTATACATGTACCAGACTTAATGTGTATACATGTACCAGACTTATTGTGTATATATGTACTGGACTTATTGTGTATACATGTACCAGACTTATTGTGTATATATGTACTGGACTTATTGTGTATACATGTACCAGACTTATTGTGTATATATGTACCAGACTTATTGTGTATACATGTACCAGACTTATTGTGTATACATGTACCAGACTTATTGTGTATATATGTACTGGACTTATTGTGTATTCATGTACCAGACTTATTGTGTATACATGTACCAGACTTATTGTGTATACATGTACCAGACTTATTGTGTATACATGTACCAGACTTATTGTGTATACATGGACTGGACTTATTGTGTATACATGGACCTGATTTATTGGTATACCATGTATACATGGAACAGTTTTGTGTATATGTATACACAATCAGTGTATGTTAAGTATACATTTCATGACTACTTTTTGACAGAATTTTGATTACAGGTGGTCATAAATTAGAGGGATCAGCAAATGAACCAATAACTAAAAAAAGTATACATGTGTATGATCAGCTAACAGGGTTTTTTCTGGGTATCCACAGGGTCCGGTAAAGGGACCCATTCCCAATGCAAAAAAACATACATTATTCCCAATTTTGTAGTAAAAAATTCCCAATTAGCTATGTTTATCAATTTTTTGAAAAAAAAAATAAAAATCACAAGAGCATCAAAATCATATTCGGAGGATATCTCTTTCTGATAACGATTTCGCTCTATATTAACCCACATTTTGCTTAATGATTTATATAGAGACAAAGGGGACAGCACTATTTTGCTGTGAAACCGATATAATTTGTTCAATTACCAGTATTCTAGTGGTCTAGAATTTCTAATTTTTCCCAAAATTACATTTTTGTTGAGCATTTTCCCAATTTCATCCCAAGGTCCTTTTCCCAAAAAGGTCAGAAAAATCCCTGGCTAATGAACAGGAAAATAGAACATTACTACAGGTATACTATTAGTTATTCGAGATTTTCCCGGGTATACGGGACGGTCATACCATCCCGTATACTCCGGGAAAATCTCGAATAACGAATTTATTACCACTTTGGTCTGATCTCGACCAACATTTGAAAATTTAAGCTTATGCTGCATTTACTGGAATATTGTAATGTGGTTTAAAATATTAGTATAAAATAATTAAATTGGAACAACTCAACAAGTTAATCTTTTCTATCAAATTTTAATTAATATTGAAAATACGGAAATATTAAATTTATTAAACATTTCTGAGATAAGTAAGTTTTAAAAAATGTCATTTATCCTATTAAAAATTATAACTCTTCAAACTGGAGCTACCCTTCATTGTACCCCTTGTGCACAAAGAATAAATTCTTCCGTCATCATTACGTCACACGAAAGACACCGCCATTTTGTCAAAATGTTTACCATTGTAAACATCCATCCAAAATACGCTTTGGTGTATTAAAGGAGTTATAATGTATGGACTACACTATGTAGATCGAAATTAGGATTGTTAGTAACGACTCGCCTCATGTAAGTAAATGATTAATTGATTTTTAACCGTGTCATTCAAATCTTTAAAATATTAGCGTTGTTCCTTTCTCTCCAGCAGAGTAAACGGACATGTACTTTTCGTAGGAAGCTACAGGACACATTGTCATTGGCGTGTTGTCAGCAGGCATTATTCCTGTGTTTCTCTCCTTTTCATTTTCGCGACGATTTTTTGTTAACTCTACAGTTTTCTTCACAAATTTGGCCCCTGTAGAGGATCTGTAGCCACAGAAAAAGTAGATTTCGACATTTCAAGAATTTTCACCACCCCGACGACAGAAATATAAACGTTATTCAAAATGTACTTTATTAAACAGTCCCGTGGGCGTATTTGGATTCATGTGAATGCTAGAATATAATTTCCCTAAATCGTCATCACTGATCTATCTGCATTTGCAAACGACGTTCTATGCGAGTTGTTCCCCTTTAGCCGCAGATACGAACTTTTAACTTTCGAGTTTTGAATCTTATTTTTAAACGCTAGACACAAAATTTTAATTTTAAAATATTCTGTAATTTATAAATTAAAAATCTTATGTTACTTTTAATACTTTTTTGAAAACCAACAGGTTAAAAATATACTGCAATACTTGAAGCGGACCATGGGGGCGGCCATAACCCGACAGGTTTGAAGCTCCGTATTACCCGATCACGTGGTATCCGTATTACCCGTTCAGGCGACCGTATTGCCTTGGAAAATTAAATATATGGGATTGTATAAATAAGGTTTTAACCAATCAGATTGTAAGTATTTTACCAAAGTGGTAATAAATGAATATATACATATATATATAAAACTTACATGTGGCAGAGTGCCGCCAGACGAGCCACCTGTGTTACTTTTACCTAGAAGATTAGCCATCTGAAATAGAATAATTACACAATACATAAAGTAAGAGGTTAATAAATGCAAAATTATACACATTTGAAAAAAGTAATAGAATCAAAGAGACTTGTATTGGTTTCGATTAGTTATGTAAAATTTTCCTACAAAATCCAGTGCATTTCATATATTTCACTCACCTGAGCTTAGCCTTTACAGGCAATCACTATTTGAGCATCCAGGATTACAATAGAAAATCTGGTGAATGTTAGATCCTGTAGTCACATTGGTGCATAATGCATATGGCACAATATGTCAGCACAAGTATCACCATGTCAAAACCATCATTTCATAACAAAATCATTGTTGCAATATTTTCCTTTTTAGAGACATATTTGATGGTAGTAGAGGATGTCAATTGAGATTTTCAATTACAACTAGACTCGAATAAGTGACCAGTAACAAACTTCATTCAAGTTTGTTCAGATTTATAGGAAGACTATGGTAGCTAGATGTAGGAAGGAATTATGATTTATAATACATTAATATTTACAGTAGCCTTTACCATTGCAACATCTCTCCACGATCAAAAACCACTGCGGTAGCTCAGTTGGTAGAGTGCTCGCTCCGTAAGTGGAAGGTTGTGGGTTAGAACCCTGGCCGGGTCTGACCCACAGGGCCAGTTTCATAATAAAATTTAAAAAATACCGATAAGTATATAAAAAAGAGTAAAGGGGAACAACGAATCAGATCTTTCACTTGTAGGTGCTCCGACAAAACTCTACATTACTTTTTTAATTTGTGTCCGATCATCGTGATCTTGGTGTCATTTTGTTCCCAGATAAATATTCTTTAAGTTGGCATTCAATTTTTGGACATAATTTAAAATCTAAATAAAATGTTCAAACGAAAAACACAGAAAAACAGTGTAATTTTGTCCGATGTAGCTAAGCCCGTCCATGTAAAGTAGCTTAAAATTCGCATTACGCTCATGTTTTTCACTACCAGCGTCCTTGTCAACTACAAATGCTGATGTGGATCGAAGAACTAAATAAAAAGCAATAAATTTCAAAGGTAACCGTTACTCACTTCTAAATCTACAAGCTATTATATCCTATTTTGTCCCAACACGGACCAACTTTCCTCTATCATGCCTCCATTTTGAGCTCATACATAAAGCATGTACCGCGCATGTGTTATAGCTGTTATTCGATTGGTTAAAAATATTTCAATATACTCTGTATTTATGAAAATTTAAGAAAATGAAATTACATTAACTTATTTGATTTCTTTCTTAAGTATAAATCATTATAAAGTCATTTTGATAGAAAGTTTGATACATTGACAAAATTCTACAAATGCCAACGGAGGGGTGAAATATTTTTAACCAATCAAATCGCAGCTTAAAATAACTGCATATATAATAACAAGATGGAGGCATGATAGAGGAAAGTTGGTCCGCATTGAAACAAAATAGGATATAATAGCTTGTAGATTTAGAAGTGAGTAACGGTTACCTTTAAATTTATTGCTTTTTATTTAGTTCTTCGAACCACATCAGCATTTGTAGTTGACACGGACGCTGATAGTGAAAAACATGATTGTAATGTGAATTTTAAGCTACTTTTACATGGACGGGCTTAGCTACATCGGACAAAATTACACTGTTTTTCTGTGTTTCCGTTTGAACATTTTATTTAGATTTTAAATAATGTCCAAAAATTGAATGCCAACTTAAAGAATATTTATCTGGGAACAAAATGACACCAAGATCACGATGATTGGACACAAATTAAAAAAGTAATGTAGAGTTTTGTCGGAGCACCTACACTTGAAAGATCTGATTCATTGTTCCCCTTTACTCTTTTTTATATACTTATCGGTATTTTTTAAATGTTATTATGAAACTGGCCCCTGTGGTCTGACCCATGACTTGAAAATGGGTAGTGAATGTTCTTTCGCAAAGCACTTGGCATTACGAAATGAAAGTCACGGTTCTTTCGGATGGGAACTTAAAATAAACGAGGTGGGCTTGGCACACTAAAGAACCCTGCTGTATAATGCCATCAGCGCAACGCACAGGCAAAATTTCTGCACCTTCGCCTAGAGCTGGCAACGTCTCGATATAAGTGAAATATTCTTGACTGGGACGTTAAACACCATTACTCACTCACTCACTCCACCATCGATATTTAACAGTGTAAAATGCAATAATATTGGGAAGAGGGGGAGTGTTAGAGTAAAACTAAAAGATTGGAGGCAGGACTGGAGTAGATTTAATTTTTCTTTATTATATCTGACCTACAGTAACCTTAACTGGTCTACCACCACCCCCCCATCCCCCCCCACCACCACCTCCTTTTTTTCAATATGATCATGTGGACAGAAGATGACAAAATGTAAAAAATGCAAATATTATCTGAACTTGAAAAGTAAAATGTCATACCTCTGTTAGCTGTTTACAGAGACTAAGTCGGTTTAAAAATTTAAAAAACAATCCGTCCGGACGAAATACGCTGACCAAATATACAGAATTAATGGTCCACTGTGTCTTAAAGACTCTTTAAATTTATCTGATTATATTCGACTTCTATCCGTCCTGTACACTTCCGGGGATTTTTCAAGGTCGTATGACTGACCACGCCCCCTTTGTGGAAGTGGGTGTCGACATTCAACCCACGTATACAAAACCACGTGTGTGTTGCGGTGTGATCAATAAATCAGAAAATATCCGTCATAAATACTTGATTAAAATATATCTCGATAAAATTTGGCTAAATATTATGTACAGTGTACTTGGGCGCCATATTTAACCTTGTTTATGTGGTAATTATCCAGAGTGTGGCAGTTATATAATTGTTATTAACTGCGTTTAGTTTACCATCAAACAATAATGACAAAACCCAGAAAGATAAAAATAATTTTTTATATATGTTTCGATAAATCAGAACGAAATGTTTAGAAGGTCTCGTGTGATTTGAAGTCAACTAAACTCCTTTCGTCGATGGGCAGGAAAATAATCTTGGAAAATGCATAAAATACAGATATATATGTATCCGAACAACTTAGAACGGACAACATGCTGTGAATGTTAATGGAAAAACAAAAACAGAATCAATAAACAATCAATTCAAATTGAGACTCTCTTTAAGTATGACGGGATTCTCTTACCTAAGGAAGCCAACAACCTTTGACAAAACTTTGCCACGGTTGTTTCGAAAAAAAACCACATATACAGAGACGTGCAAAAAGTATTCGGTCACTTTGTAAAATCCTTCCTTATTTCATATAAAACATGTGTTTTTAAAAAATTGTCAAAAATTTATTTCTTTGTCAATTTCCATGATTTTTCACTGTTAAATGTAAAATTAGTTGAAGTTTGTTCTAAAAATAATTAGAAAGGTAATTTCGTTGTTTTTAATAGTTAAACATTTTGAATTCAACAGATTTGTTTTTAAAAAATGAAATCTACTATATAATCATGCTTTATATCTCTGTTAAAAATTTAGCATGCTGTTCACCTTATGTTTTCTTAAATGTTATAAGACGGACAATAATTTCAAAATTAGTGAAAGAAACTACAACTAATTTTTGATTATCAGTGAAAATTTTATAAAAAATGACAGAGAAATCAATTTGAGAATTTTTATATACATACAGTTTTATATGAAATAAAGAAGGATTTTACAAAGTGACCGAATACTTTTGTACGTCTCTGTACATGCGGTACATTTGAACATGAGGCATCCAAAGAGGTCTCTTCCGACATTGCTTAAAAAATTGTCACTGTCGGTTTAACAAGACCAGGTCAGGATTCGAACCCAAACTGTCCACATCGTGACTCTTACAAATGTTCTCAGCCTGTGGAGAGGTATGTCACACTCGTATGTGAATTAACGTCGGAGATTATAAAATAAATTTATCAACGGCCGCAACCTGCCGATAATCCACATGCTGTGACAAACTTTACATGGTATATTCTTGATTTTAAAACAACAATAATAATAATAATAATAATAATAATAATGATAATAATAATAATAATAATAATAATAATAATATCTTCAGGATATATCCTATTCTATATTAAACTATAATAAAAATTTCGACAAATTATTGACAACAAAATCCCTCACGACTGAGAGCATGCAACATACGTTATAAACTTCACTTGAACTCAGTGAAGTGGTGTTATACCGGCGTCCTCTGCGTCAGGAATACTTTAGGATTCTTCAAATTTCTCCAAAACATAAAAAACATCAGCATTTTTCATTTTGATTCGGTAAGCTTCCATTTGGCTGTCATGTCATTTTACGATGCAAATGACGTCATCTGAAATTACGTTCACGTAATTATGTTTACAGTGACGTCATCCATTCATTCCCCCATCATTAATTTTAGTAATTTGATCTTATCCGTTTCGATCAATTTTATCCGTTAATCTCTTCACTATCGTGGAGCCATAGGACCCCGGGCTATATAGTAATGTAACCAAGCCGGATTCGTCTCAGGTTGTACACCACACCTCTCACTGGCTAACCTTCACTTTATTTCACTTCACCGGCCAAATTGTACGTCATTTGAAATACCCGCTATGCTAGATACCAGACAGTACAGGCAGACTATTTCTATCCGTTTACTCTGCTGCAGAGACAAGAACAACGCTAATATTTCAAAGATTTGAATGGCACGGTTAAAAATCACTTACTAATGAGCCGAACTGTTGCTAATAACCCTAATTTCGATTTAATCCATGCATTATATAACTCCTCCGACGCGATTTGAAAATCCGACACCAAAATGACAAGCCGACGCCATAGTTTCATGACGTGAATTCCTTGGACAAATCATGACGTCATGGAAAAGCAATTGTTTTGCAGATCAGCTAATGAATTAATTTAAGCACTTTATTTTAAGTAAACTACTCAAATTGACGACCTGTTTCAACTTTATATTGCAGTCACATATTCATATATTGCAAACTAAAATTCTAATAAATACATAGATCTATGTGCAAAATTAATTTGCATCACACATAAAAACACACACACACGCAGAGAGAGAGAGAGAGAGAGAGAGAGAGAGAGAGAGAGAGAGAGAGAGAGAGCGATATGATTTTTAAAAAAGTAGATAATTTTTTTCTTCCCGTTATTTATGGAAATTGGATTAACGACAAATCCATACGTTGTAGATGATTCATTCTTTTATATTTATTTTACATTCATATTTATACTAAGTAGTAATATGTAAATGAAATCCTACCCTGTTTCCTGTGCCCTGTGCCAATCCAAAGTGGGGGGCGAGGTCACGAAGACGTTGGAGGCACCTGTCCTTTTTATGGGTAGGGCACTCACCTGACCTCTCGATGGACGTGGGAGGCACCTGTCATATTGATGGATGAGGCACACACCTGTCTCTTTATGGGTAGGGCACTCACCTGACCTCTCGATGGACGTGGGAGGCACCTGTCCTCTTGATGGATGAGGCACGCACCTGTCCTCTTTATGGGTAGGGCACTCACCTGACCTCTCGATGGACGTGGGAGGCACCTGTCATATTGATGGATGAGGCACGCACCTGTCCTCTTTATGGGTAGGGCACTCACCTGACCTCTCGATGAACGTGGGAGGCACCTGTCCTCTTGATGGATGAGGCACGCACCTGTGCTCTTTATGGGTAGGGCACTCACCTGACCTCTCGATGGACTGGACACCCACCTGTCCTCTTGATGGATAGACCATGCACCTGTCCTCTTGATGGACGGGGCACGTACTTGAGACAAATTTCTGCACATTCGCCTATAGCTAGCGCAATGGATAAGGACGACCCGGGTTTGAACCTAGCTGAAGGCGAATAATTTTTTTTTTTTTAATAAGGTTTTAGCTAAATCGAGGCACGTGATATCTAAAACTCGCGGGATTTTCAAATTTGAAAAAAAACTGTAATCTGATTGGCCGAAACTTTAAACGGTTCTAACTTCTTTATTATTCCACTTAGAGGGACGAAGGAGGTAGCGTTAGATTCGGACGGATGAGCCCCATGAGTTGTGGTAAAATTACATATTATACCAGTTTTAATTTTACAGCACTAGACGGCCGTTTCGGAATACAATTCCTCATCAGTAGTGCTTGGACCAAAATTATGAAACCAAAATTATTTTGAAGATGTTAAAAAGCTACCCAAAGGACCAAAATATATTTTACCACAGCTCTAACATTAATTTTGTGTAAATAAAACACTACTTGTCCTGATAATGACATCATAAATATTTAAGAAACATGAGCGTGTAATAATTTTATTATAAGGATAATCCCTTTCAGTCAAGCTATACCACTGCGGAAGCTCAGTTGGTAGAGTGCTCACTCCATAAGTGGGAGGTCGTGGGCTCCATCCGTAGCCGGTTCTGACCCAAGACTTAAAAGTAGGTAGTGACTGTTCTTTCGCCAAGCACTCGGCATTACGAAATAAAACTCACGGTTCTTTCGGATGGGAACTTAAAATAAACGAGGTCCCATGTCACGGTGAGCTTGGCACGCTAAAGAACCCTGCCATCAGCGCAACGCACAGGCAAAATTTCTGCACCTTCGCCTATAGCTGGCGACGTCTCTATATAAGTGAAGTATTCTTGACTGGGACGTTAAACACCATTACTCCTTTCTGTCAAACTATCATTTTGTTCTAGCAGATTTCACTGATCTTCCTAAAATTTCCAGAAAATATCTGGATATGTATAGTCTAATCTTAATATTAAATATTAATTTCAAAATTATACGAAATTTATATGAAGTATGATTTCAATTTAATTTCATCAAATATGGTACTGAAGTAGTCACGTGAGATGACGTTATGTAATGTACTTGACTAAGATACTAGAACTTAACATACTGGTATATATGGACCATAAAACAAGGTAATACAAACACAATATACAACTCCAATTAACTTTTTCTGAAGGGAGCCTGGAAGGAGAGGGTGGTTCATCTGGTAATTTAATTTTGCTAATAAAATAAAACAAGGCTGATATATCTATTTAAAAATACAGTATTTAATATTCTAGCTTCTTTTATGTCATCTTAACAACAAGGACAGAAGGATCTGTAAAAACAGAACACAAAATAAACTGAAAACCTGTCTAAACTCAACTATGTATTAACCTGTGTAAACTGACTACCTGTATAATGTGAACAGTATCTACAGTTCAGAAGGTGTTATGTTAGGACAGGTCCCTCTGTATAATGTGAACAATACCTACAGTTCAGGTGTTATGTTAGGACAGGTCCCTCTGTATAATGTGAACAATATCTACAGTTCAGGTGTTATGTTAGGACAGGTCCCTCTGTATAATGTGAACAATATCTACAGTTCAGAAGGTGTTATGTTAGGACAGGTCCTCTGTATAATGTGAACAATACCTACAGTTCAGGTGTTATGTTAGGACAGGTCCCTCTGTATAATGTGAACAATATCTACAGTTCAGGTGTTATGTTAGGACAGGTCCCTCTGTATAATGTGAACAATATCTACAGTTCAGAAGGTGTTATGTTAGGACAGGTCCCTCTGTATAATGTGAACAATACCTACAGTTCAGAAGGTGTTATGTTAGGACAGGTCCCTCTGTATAATGTGAACAGTATCTACAGTTCAGAAGGTGTTATGTTAGGACAGGTCCCTCTGTATAATGTGAACAATATCTACAGTTCAGAAGGTGTTATGTTAGGACAGGTCCTTCTGTATAATGTGAACAATATCTACAGTTCAGGTATTATGTTAGGACAGGTCCCTCTGTATAATGTGAACAATATCTACAGTTCAGGTATTATGTTAGGACAGGTCCCTCTGTATAATGTGAACAATATCTACAGTTCAGAAGGTGTTATGTTAGGACAGGTCCTTCTGTATAATGTGAACAATATCTACAGTTCAGGTGTTATGTTAGGACAGGTCCCTCTGTATAATGTGAACAATATCTACAGTTCAGGTATTATGTTAGGACAGGTCCCTCTGTATAATGTGAACAATATCTACAGTTCAGAAGGTGTTATGTTAGGACAGGTCCTTCTGTATAATGTGAACAATACCTACAGTTCAGGTGTTATGTTAGGACAGGTCCCTCTGTATAATGTGAACATATCTACAGTTCAGGTATTATGTTAGGACAGGTCCCTCTGTATAATGTGAACAATATCTACAGTTCAGAAGGTGTTATGTTAGGACAGGTCCTTCTGTATAATGTGAACAATACCTACAGTTCAGAAGGTGTTATGTTAGGACAGGTCCCTCTGTATAATGTGAACAGTATATACAGTTCAGAAGGTGTTATGTTAGGACAGGTCCCTCTGTATAATGTGAACAATATCTACAGTTCAGAAGGTGTTATGTTAGGACAGGTCCCTCTGTATAATGTGAACAGTATCTACAGTTCAGGTGTTATGTTAGGACAGGTCCCTCTGTATAATGTGAACAGTATCTACAGTTCAGAAGGTGTTATGTTAGGACAGGTCCCTCTGTATAATGTGAACAATACCTACAGTTCAGGTGTTATGTTAGGACAGGTCCCTCTGTATAATGTGAACAATATCTACAGTTCAGGTGTTATGTTAGGACAGGTCCCTCTGTATAATGTGAACAATATCTACAGTTCAGAAGGTGTTATGTTAGGACAGGTCCCTCTGTATAATGTGAACAATACCTACAGTTCAGAAGGTGTTATGTTAGGACAGGTCCCTCTGTATAATGTGAACAGTATCTACAGTTCAGAAGGTGTTATGTTAGGACAGGTCCCTCTGTATAATGTGAACAATATCTACAGTTCAGAAGGTGTTATGTTAGGACAGGTCCTTCTGTATAATGTGAACAATATCTACAGTTCAGGTATTATGTTAGGACAGGTCCCTCTGTATAATGTGAACAATATCTACAGTTCAGGTATTATGTTAGGACAGGTCCCTCTGTATAATGTGAACAATATCTACAGTTCAGAAGGTGTTATGTTAGGACAGGCCTTCTGTATAATGTGAACAATATCTACAGTTCAGGTGTTATGTTAGGACAGGTCCCTCTGTATAATGTGAACAATATCTACAGTTCAGGTATTATGTTAGGACAGGTCCCTCTGTATAATGTGAACAATATCTACAGTTCAGAAGGTGTTATGTTAGGACAGGTCCTTCTGTATAATGTGAACAATACCTACAGTTCAGGTGTTATGTTAGGACAGGTCCCTCTGTATAATGTGAACAATATCTACAGTTCAGGTATTATGTTAGGACAGGTCCCTCTGTATAATGTGAACAATATCTACAGTTCAGAAGGTGTTATGTTAGGACAGGTCCTTCTGTATAATGTGAACAATACCTACAGTTCAGAAGGTGTTATGTTAGGACAGGTCCCTCTGTATAATGTGAACAGTATCTACAGTTCAGAAGGTATTATGTTAGGACAGGTCCCTCTGTATAATGTGAACAGTATCTACAGTTCAGAAGGTGTTATGTTAGGACAGGTCCCTCTGTATAATGTGAACAATATCTACAGTTCAGAAGGTGTTATGTTAGGACAGGTCCCTCTGTATAATGTGAACAATACCTACAGTTCAGAAGGTGTTATGTTAAGACAGGTCCCTCTGTATAATGTGAACAATACCTACAGTTCAGAAGGTGTTATGTTAGACAGGTCCCTCTGTATAATGTGAACAGTATCTACAGTTCAGAAGGTATTATGTTAGGACAGGTCCCTCTGTATAATGTGAACAATATCTACAGTTCAGAAGGTGTTATGTTAGGACAGGTCCCTCTGTATAATGTGAACAGTATCTACAGTTCAGGTGTTATGTTAGGACAGGTCCCTCTGTATAATGTGAACAGTATCTACAGTTCAGAAGGTGTTATGTTAGGACAGGTCCCTCTGTATAATGTGAACAATATCTACAGTTCAGAAGGTGTTATGTTAAGACAGGTCCCTCTGTATAATGTGAACAGTATCTACAGTTCAGAAGGTATTATGTTAGGACAGGTCCCTCTGTATAATGTGAACAATATCTACAGTTCAGGTGTTATGTTAGGACAGGTCCCTCTGTATAATGTGAACAATATCTACAGTTCAGGTGTTATGTTAGGACAGGTCCCTCTGTATAATGTGAAAGTATCTACAGTTCAGAAGGTGTTATGTTAGGACAGGTCCCTCTGTATAATGTGAACAATACCTACAGTTCAGAAGGTGTTATGTTAGGACAGGTCCCTCTGTATAATGTGAACATATCTACAGTTCAGAAGGTGTTATGTTAGGACAGGTCCCTCTGTATAATGTGAACAATACCTACAGTTCAGAAGGTGTTATGTTAGGACAGGTCCCTCTGTATAATGTGAACAGTATCTACAGTTCAGAAGGTATTATGTTAGGACAGGTCCCTCTGTATAATGTGAACAATATCTACAGTTCAGGTATTATGTTAGGACAGGTCCCTCTGTATAATGTGAACAATATCTACAGTTCAGAAGGTGTTATGTTAGGACAGGTCCCTCTGTATAATGTGAACAGTATCTACAGTTCAGAAGGTGTTATGTTAGGACAGGTCCCTCTGTATAATGTGAACAATATCTACAGTTCAGAAGGTGTTATGTTAGGACAGGTCCCTCTGTATAATGTGAACAGTATCTACAGTTCAGAAGGTATTATGTTAGGACAGGTCCCTCTGTATAATGTGAACAATATCTACAGTTCAGAAGGTGTTATGTTAGGACAGGTCCCTCTGTATAATGTGAACAGTATCTACAGTTCAGAAGGTATTATGTTAGGACAGGTCCCTCTGTATAATGTGAACAGTATCTACAGTTCAGAAGGTGTTATGTTAGGACAGGTCCCTCTGTATAATGTGAACAGTATCTACAGTTCAGAAGGTATTATGTTAGGACAGGTCCCTCTGTATAATGTGAACAATATCTACAGTTCAGAAGGTGTTATGTTAGGACAGGTCCCTCTGTATAATGTGAACAATACCTACAGTTCAGAAGGTGTTATGTTAGGACAGGTCCCTCTGTATAATGTGAACAGTATCTACAGTTCAGAAGGTATTATGTTAGGACAGGTCCCTCTGTATAATGTGAACAATATCTACAGTTCAGAAGGTTATGTTAGGACAGGTCCCTCTGTATAATGTGAACAATACCTACAGTTCAGAAGTGTTATGTTAGGACAGGTCCCTCTGTATAATGTGAACAATACCTACAGTTCAGAAGGTGTTATGTTAGGACAGGTCCCTCTGTATAATGTGAACATATCTACAGTTCAGAAGGTGTTATGTTAGGACAGGTCCCTCTGTATAATGTGAACAATACCTACAGTTCAGAAGGTGTTATGTTAGGACAGGTCCCTCTGTATAATGTGAACAATATCTACAGTCAGAAGGTGTTATGTTAGGACAGGTCCCTCTGTATAATGTGAACAAATCTACAGTTCAGAAGGTGTTATGTTAGGACAGGTCCCTCTGTATAATGTGAACAATACCTACAGTTCAGAAGGTGTTATGTTAGGACAGGTCCCTCTGTATAATGTGAACAATACCTACAGTTCAGAAGGTGTTATGTTAGGACAGGTCCCTCTGTATAATGTGAACAATATCTACAGTTCAGAAGGTGTTATGTTAGGACAGGTCCCTCTGTATAATGTGAACAATACCTACAGTTCAGAAGGTGTTATGTTAGGACAGGTCCCTCTGTATAATGTGAACAATACCTACAGTTCAGAAGGTGTTATGTTAGGACAGGTCCCTCTGTATAATGTGAACAATACCTACAGTTCAGAAGGTGTTATGTTAGGACAGGTCCCTCTGTATAATGTGAACAATATCTACAGTTCAGAAGGTGTTATGTTAGGACAGGTCCCTCTGTATAATGTGAACAATACCTACAGTTCAGAAGGTGTTATGTTAGGACAGGTCCCTCTGTATAATGTGAACAATACCTACAGTTCAGAAGGTGTTATGTTAGGACAGGTCCCTCTGTATAATGTGAACAATACCTACAGTTCAGAAGGTGTTATGTTAGGACAGGTCCCTCTGTATAATGTGAACAATACCTACAGTTCAGAAGGTGTTATGTTAGGACAGGTCCCTCTGTATAATGTGAACAATACCTACAGTTCAGAAGGTGTTATGTTAGGACAGGTCCCTCTGTATAATGTGAACAATATCTACAGTTCAGAAGGTGTTATGTTAGGACAGGTCCCTCTGTATAATGTGAACAATATCTACAGTTCAGAAGTGTTATGTTAGGACAGGTCCCTCTGTATAATGTGAACAATACCTACAGTTCAGAAGGTGTTATGTTAGGACAGGTCCCTCTGTATAATGTGAACAATATCTACAGTTCAGGTGTTATGTTAGGACAGGTCCCTCTGTATAATGTGAACAATATCTACAGTTCAGAAGGTGTTATGTTAGGACAGGTCCCTCTGTATAATGTGAACAATATCTACAGTTCAGAAGGTGTTATGTTAGGACAGGTCCCTCTGTATAATGTGAACAATATCTACAGTTCATGTGTTATGTTAGGACAGGTCCCTCTGTATAATGTGAACAGTATCTACAGTTCAGAAGGTGTTATGTTAGGACAGGTCCCTCTGTATAATGTGAACAATATCTACAGTTCAGAAGGTGTTATGTTAGGACAGGTCCCTCTGTATAATGTGAACAATACCTACAGTTCAGAAGGTGTTATGTTAGGACAGGTCCCTCTGTATAATGTGAACAATATCTACAGTTCAGAAGGTGTTATGTTAGGACAGGTCCCTCTGTATAATGTGAACAATACCTACAGTTCAGAAGGTGTTATGTTAGGACAGGTCCCTCTGTATAATGTGAACAATACCTACAGTTCAGAAGGTGTTATGTTAGGACAGGTCCCTCTGTATAATGTGAACAATATCTACAGTTCAGGTGTTATGTTAGGACAGGTCCCTCTGTATAATGTGAACAATATCTACAGTTCAGGTGTTATGTTAGGACAGGTCCCTCTGTATAATGTGAACAGGATCTACAGTTCAGAAGGTGTTATGTTAGGACAGGTCCCTCTGTATAATGTGAACAATACCTACAGTTCAGAAGGTGTTATGTTAGGACAGGTCCCTCTGTATAATGTGAACAATATCTACAGTTCAGAAGGTGTTATGTTAGGACAGGTCCCTCTGTATAATGTGAACAATACCTACAGTTCAGAAGGTGTTATGTTAGGACAGGTCCCTCTGTATAATGTGAACAATATCTACAGTTCAGTTGTTATGTTAGGACAGGTCCCTCTGTATAATGTGAACAATATCTACAGTTCAGAAGGTGTTATGTTAGGACAGGTCCCTCTGTATAATGTGAACAATATCTACAGTTCAGAAGGTGTTATGTTAGGACAGGTCCCTCTGTATAATGTGAACAATATCTACAGTTCAGGTGTTATGTTAGGACAGGTCCCTCTGTATAATGTGAACAATATCTACAGTTCAGAAGGTTATGTTAGGACAGGTCCCTCTGTATAATGTGAACAGTATCTACAGTTCAGAAGGTGTTATGTTAGGACAGGTCCCTCTGTATAATGTGAACAGTATCTACAGTTCAGGTGTTATGTTAGGACAGGTCCCTCTGTATAATGTGAACAATATCTACAGTTCAGGTGTTATGTTAGGACAGGTCCCTCTGTATAATGTGAACAATATCTACAGTTCAGAAGGTGTTATGTTAGGACAGGTCCCTCTGTATAATGTGAACAATATCTACAGTTCAGAAGGTGTTATGTTAGGACAGGTCCCTCTGTATAATGTGAACAGTATCTACAGTTCAGGTGTTATGTTAGGACAGGTCCCTCTGTATAATGTGAACAATATCTACAGTTCAGAAGGTGTTATGTTAGGACAGGTCCCTCTGTATAATGTGAACAGTATCTACAGTTCAGAAGGTGTTATGTAAGGACAGGTCCCTCTGTATAATGTGAACAGTATCTACAGTTCAGAAGGTGTTATGTTAAGACAGGTCCCTCTGTATAATGTGAACAGTATCTACAGTTCAGAAGGTGTTATGTTAAGACAGGTCCCTCTGTATAATGTGAACAGTATATACAGTTCAGAAGGTGTTATGTTAGGACAGGTCCCTCTGTATAATGTGAACAATACCTACAGTTCAGGTGTTATGTTAAGACAGGTCCCTCTGTATAATGTGAACAGTATCTACAGTTCAGAAGGTGTTATGTTAGACAGGTCCCTCTGTATAATGTGAACAATATCTACAGTTCAGAAGGTGTTATGTTAAGACAGGTCCCTCTGTATAATGTGAACAATATCTACAGTTCAGAAGGTGTTATGTTAGGACAGGTCCCTCTGTATAATGTGAACAGTATCTACAGTTCAGAAGGTGTAATGTTAGGACAGGTCCCTCTGTATAATGTGAACAGTATCTACAGTTCAGAAGGTGTTATGTTAGGACAGGTCCCTCTGTATAATGTGAACAGTATATACAGTTCAGAAGGTGTTATGTTAGGACAGGTCCCTCTGTATAATGTGAACAGTATCTACAGTTCAGAAGGTGTTATGTTAGGACAGGTCCCTCTGTATAATGTGAACAATACCTACAGTTCAGGTGTTATGTTAGGACAGGTCCCTCTGTATAATGTGAACAGTATCTACAGTTCAGAAGGTGTTATGTTAAGACAGGTCCCTCTGTATAATGTGAACAATATCTACAGTTCAGAAGGTGTTATGTTAAGACAGGTCCCTCTGTATAATGTGAACAATATCTACAGTTCAGAAGGTGTTATGTTAGGACAGGTCCCTCTGTATAATGTGAACAGTATCTACAGTTCAGAAGGTGTTATGTTAGGACAGGTCCCTCTGTATAATGTGAACAGTATCTACAGTTCAGAAGGTGTTATGTTAGGACAGGTCCCTCTGTATAATGTGAACAGTATATACAGTTCAGAAGGTGTTATGTTAGGACAGGTCCCTCTGTATAATGTGAACAGTATCTACAGTTCAGAAGGTGTTATGTTAGGACAGGTCCCTCTGTATAATGTGAACAATACCTACAGTTCAGGTGTTATGTTAGGACAGGTCCCTCTGTATAATGTGAACAGTATCTACAGTTCAGAAGGTGTATGTTAAGACAGGTCCCTCTGTATAATGTGAACAATATCTACAGTTCAGGTGTTATGTTAAGACAGGTCCCTCTGTATAATGTGAACAATATCTACAGTTCAGAAGGTGTTATGTTAGGACAGGTCCCTCTGTATAATGTGAACAGTATCTACAGTTCAGAAGGTGTTATGTTAGGACAGGTCCCTCTGTATAATGTGAACAGTATCTACAGTTCAGAAGGTGTTATGTTAGGACAGGTCCCTCTGTATAATGTGAACAGTATCTACAGTTCAGAAGGTGTATGTTAGGACAGGTCCCTCTGTATAATGTGAACAGTATCTACAGTTCAGAAGGTGTTATGTTAGGACAGGTCCCTCTGTATAATGTGAACAATACCTACAGTTCAGGTGTTATGTTAAGACAGGTCCCTCTGTATAATGTGAACAGTATCTACAGTTCAGAAGGTGTTATGTTAAGACAGGTCCCTCTGTATAATGTGAACAATATCTACAGTTCAGAAGGTGTTATGTTAAGACAGGTCCCTCTGTATAATGTGAACAATATCTACAGTTCAGAAGGTGTTATGTTAAGACAGGTCCCTCTGTATAATGTGAACAGTATCTACAGTTCAGAAGGTGTTATGTTAGGACAGGTCCCTCTGTATAATGTGAACAGTATCTACAGTTCAGAAGGTGTTATGTTAGGACAGGTCCCTCTGTATAATGTGAACAGTATCTACAGTTCAGAAGGTGTTATATTAGGACAGGTCCCTCTGTATAATGTGAACAGTATATACAGTTCAGAAGGTGTTATGTTAGGACAGGTCCCTCTGTATAATGTGAACAATATCTACAGTTCAGAAGGTATTATGTTAGGACAGGTCCCTCTGTATAATGTGAACAATACCTACAGTTCAGAAGGTGTTATAGTTAGGACAGGTCCCTCTGTATAATGTGAACAATATCTACAGTTCAGAAGGTGTTATGTTAGGACAGGTCCCTCTGTATAATGTGAACAATACCTACAGTTCAGAAGGTATTATGTTAGGACAGGTCCCTCTGTATAATGTGAACAGTATCTACAGTTCAGGTGTTATGTTAGGACAGGTCCCTCTGTATAATGTGAACAGTATCTACAGTTCAGGTGTTATGTTAGGACAGGTCCCTCTGTATAATGTGAACAATATCTACAGTTCAGAAGGTGTTATGTTAGGACAGGTCCCTCTGTATAATGTGAACAATATCTACAGTTCAGGTGTTATGTTAGGACAGGTCCCTCTGTATAATGTGAACAGTATCTACAGTTCAGGTGTTATGTTAGGACAGGTCCCTCTGTATAATGTGATGAACAATATCTACAGTTCAGAAGGTGTTATGTTAGGACAGGTCCCTCTGTATAATGTGAACAATATCTACAGTTCAGGTGTTATGTTAGGACAGGTCCCTCTGTATAATGTGAACAATATCTACAGTTCAGAAGGTGTTATGTTAGGACAGGTCCCTCTGTATAATGTGAACAATATCTACAGTTCAGAAGGTGTTATGTTAGGACAGGTCCCTCTGTATAATGTGAACAATACCTACAGTTCAGAAGGTGTTATATTAGGACAGGCCCCTCTGTATAATGTGAACAATACCTACAGTTCAGAAGGTGTTATGTTAGGACAGGTCCCTCTGTATAATGTGAACAGTATATACAGTTAGAAGGTGTTATGTTAGGACAGGTCCCTCTGTATAATGTGAACAATCTACAGTTCAGAAGGTGTATGTTAGGACAGGTCCCTCTGTATAATGTGAACAATATCTACAGTTCAGAAGGTGTTATGTTAGGACAGGTCCCTCTGTATAATGTGAACAATACCTACAGTTCAGAAGGTGTTATGTTAGGACAGGTCCCTCTGTATAATGTGAACAATATCTACAGTTCAGAAGGTGTTATGTTAGGACAGGTCCCTCTGTATAATGTGAACAATATCTACAGTTCAGAAGGTATTATGTTAGGACAGGTCCCTCTGTATAATGTGAACAATACCTACAGTTCAGAAGGTGTTATGTTAGGACAGGTCCCTCTGTATAATGTACATCTATGTTTGATTGTTGATTATATAAAATACAGATTATATTTACAGGTTATACCTATTATGTAAAAATGATTTAAATGATATAACATTTATCTATATAATATTACATGCTGCTAATGATTGATTATGACACCTTATAAACAGGTGCTTGGATATAATTACAACCCATTTATAATTAACTTTGTTTACAACATTATTAATGATTTGATAACCATGTCATGGCTGATGCTATACAAACAATCAATCAGAAATCAATGATGATCATTAATAGTAGGTGGGTGTGTATGGTTGATTCGCTTGTTCTTAAATGATTTTACACAAAATTAAAAAAGTTAATCAGAACAAATACAATACAAAAGTGTATCAAGTAATGCCATCATCACAAGCAGGAATAATTATTGAAGATATAAAACAGTAGATGACAGAAGACAATAGGACAATTGTCCGTACTTATAGTGCATAATAAAACTCTAACAATAAACATCATGTGGGATATCCCAACAGCAAGCTAGATGACATCACCATGTGGGATATCCCAGCGGCAAGCTGAGTGACATCACCATGGCTCCCATAACATCATGTGGGATATCCCAACAGCAAGCTAGATGACATCACCATGTGGGATATCCCAGCGGCAAGCTGAGTGACATCACCATGGCTCTCCTCATAACATCATGTGGGATATCCCAACAGCAAGCTAGATGACATCACCATGTGGGATATCCCAGCGGCAAGCTAGGTGACATCACCATGGCTCTCCTCATAACATCATGTGGGATATCCCAACAGCAAGCTAGGTGACATCACCATGCAGGATTTTCCAACGGCAAGCTAGGTGACATCACCATGGCTCTCCTCATAACATCATGTGGGATATCCCAACGGCAAGCTAGATGACATCACCATGTGGTATATCCCAACGGCAAGCTAGGTGACATCACAATGGCTCTCCTCATAACATGATGTGGGATATCCCAACGGCAAGCTAGGTGACATCATCATGTGGGATATCCAAACAGTAAGATAGGTGTCATCACCATGTGGCATTTTCCAACAGCAAGCTAGGTATGTCACTATGGCTCTCCTCATAACTTCATGTGGGATATCCCAGCGGCAAGCTAGATGACATCACCACGTGGGGTATCCCAGCGGCAAGCTAGGTGACATCACCATGGCTCTACTCATAACATTAAACTTGGAGGAATAATAAACAGTTATGATATAAACTAAAACAATATAAAATATTTCAACTTATAAAGTCACCTTTAATCTGAAATGATAAGGTTGTAACATGGGGTTTCTCACATTTTTACAATTTAACACTGGAATTGTCCTGTCCAAAGCTTACACTGTTTAGTATGAATTAATTAAGATTAATTAGTAAATATATGGCACATACTAACAAAAATACTGATCATAGTAAAATGTTAAAAAATAGTTATGTACTAACTACCAGCTATATATAAAGCTTTATAAATTATTATGTCCCAAAACAACTTCACACACACACACACACACACACACACACACTGCACCGGCAATTATACTGGAGTGACAAAAGGTACTGATTAATTATGTCTTTGATGGTAAAATTATAATAAAAAACTAATTATATTTACTTATTTCATGTTGAAGTTGATAAGAATAGAACAAGAAAGTCTTAGCCTTAGTATACATATCATTTTATTGCTAATTTTTAAAGAATTTCCAACTTCTGAAATTTGTAAATTGGAAAAAATGCATGTTATTAAACACATTTAGAATTTAATTAAAAATAAAAAAATATTATTCCTTAATGGCAGAATAATGCATATTTAATCTTTAAACAAACTATATTATGACAAATAATAATTCCATTTGATTTTAGAAAATGTTAAAAAATATCCAACATTTACTCAAGGGAGGGAACAAGAAAACTCATCAAAGGATTCTCATTATCTCCCTTTGATAATATTGCAGATGGATTTAAAAATGTGACTTTAAAATATGAACTGTTCATTAATTATCTTAATATATATATATTTGATAAAGTTTAAACATGTAGACAAAAGTCGCTTTCCCATTTACCACATACACACACACACACTAAAAAAATTTCATCAGTATAAAATTATATCACATACATATTAGAGAATTAATGCACCAATTAGGTTATTTATTAAAATTTGATTAAGACAGCACCACAAATGATAAGATGATATATATTGTTACATAAAAATAACTAAAATTATAATTATAACACTTCTGTAACACACAATATATGATATATACATGCACAACTAACTTGTTGTGTAACATCATTAAAACTGAAATACAATGTATACAATGGTAATAGATATCCTGTAAACTACAATACATAAAAAATATTTCTGCAGAAATAATGTTTCCATCCCAATTTTCATTGATCCAAAATTTAAATTAGAAAGGTAGAAGGAGGTATCAAGGAATCCAAACAAATCAACCCTTATATAAATTGTTACTTAACTTGTTAAATCTATGTACAAACAGACAGTGTTCAGCATTGAAGTATAGTATAAGCCCATTGTACTATATTCAATCAAAAACTCTGATATCCTTACAAAATCTACAATCAAAATAAAACTAATATTGTATAAGAAACATTAGCCATAATAAACTTTAATTTTGTAGGACTATTACAAGGTAAGAATTTTTCATGATTTCGACTGCAAGGAAAATGTACCAAGGGAATATATATAATTTATTAAATCAATTCACCAAAGTGTGACACACGAGGAAGATCAACTACACTTAATATGGTTATAACTAGGTGAACTAGCCAAGTAGTGTGAGAGAAGATTTTCAAAATTCAGCAACATATTACACCTCAATTGTATATTTTATGGGGCTAATCAAATACTCCACTGAAAAACCAGTTACATATGATCTCCCAATATACATTTTCTACATTTCAAATTTAAACAAATTCTGAAAAGTTAGTCCACAATGGCTATTAAACGGTATATGAAATTAAAAATTACTTATATTGCTCATAAAGAGCAGTACTTAGTAAATATGCAAGACAAAAAATATAATTACATAAATGAGTTCTACATGAATGGATTTTCTGAGCAATAAATGACTAGCAAGCAGGAAATGTACATAGAATTACACTGACTATAGTATATATATCACATCTATATAGGTGACTGACCAACATCCTCACAGATCACCAGGATCTTAAGCCAACACATTGAAGTAAAAATAAAACTCAATAACATGAGGGTTTTTGCAGAACAGCTAATAAACATGACAGATTTAAAAAATTGAAAATTACTTGTTATAAAACTAATTTGAATTTGAATTTAAAATAATTTTAATGACATGGCAGACTAAGGTTTAACCAGCATGATGATGTATAAATATTTTACTTAAAACCTGATGGACTCTAAATTATAGCTCTGGATTATAGAATACATATACAACTGTAAACAGACAATAACACCTGGATAAACTGGCTGATAGATATATAATAATCAGACCAATTTATTTCAAAAACTGTCACAAACTTGTCAGTGGGACTGGCTGTTATTCCCAGAATAACATTGTTTTTATGGGAAAATGTGAACCAATATGATTCCATATCCAATGGACATAAGTGTTCCGCACAAACATTAAAGGGTCTCATGTGGTACAGCGACAAACCCTATTACGATAAATTACAAGAAAATAAAATTCCATTATTTAGATTATCCTCGTTTTGTTGTTGTTAATAGAGATGATACATTGAGGAGTATTTATTTAAACCCAAAACTTAAAGTGTAATATCATTGTACATTGTATAAGACAATTTGGCTATAGTTTAACAAGATTTCTGTTCACTGGTCTGGATAATAATAATAATAAACAAAGTCACCCTCAGACCATATACCGGTAACTGCCTGCAGACATTGCATAAGTTAAAACAATTTACATGTATTACAGTGGTTACCAAATAGCATAAGGGTACTCTTAGACAAGTCACTTTCAGTGGTTACCAAATAGCATACTGGGTACTCTTAGACAAGTCACTTTCCGTGGTTACCAAATAGCATACTGGGTACTCTTAGACAAGTCACTTTCAGTGGTTACCAAATAGCATACTGGGTACTCTTAGACAAGTCACTTTCAGTGGTTACCAAATAGCATACTGGGTACTCTTAGACAAGTCACTTTCGGTGGTTACCAAATAGCATACTGGGTACTCTTAGACAAGTCACTTTCAGTGGTTACCAAATAGCATACTGGGTACTCTTAGACAAGTCACTTTCAGTGGTTACCAAATAGCATACTGGGTACTCTTAGACAAGTCACTTTCAGTATTTTAATCTGAACTGCATATCTTGATCAGCTTTAAAAGACTTATACATGTAGTATATGCCATTGCTTAAACAAAGTTTATAATTACACAAAACCATTAATGGTCAATGGCAAATATACAGTTTGTGTGAAAATTCCAGCAAATATTTTTTTCTTGCAAAACTTTGGTTATGATCCATGAATATTGTATTCTTGATCACTATAGAAATTTTATTATTTTTTCTCGTTGTTATGGAAGTATGAAAGAATTGGACATTTTGCACACTGAGTAATCAGATAGTAATTCTTTTATACATGTACTTCTATAACAAAAAGAAAAAATATGTTATTTTTTATAATTCCATTTGTAGAACTTTTTAAACAAAAACAATCAACAGTTTAAACAAAAATTGCATCATTAGCAAGTAAAATTATACTGACGCTATGGTGTAGGAATTCAAATGTCTCTGTGTATTGTCCATAATAAAATGATGTCAATGAAAGTCAATCCATTCAAGCAAATTTAACGGAAAAGATCTGATCAATCAAAATGCTTGAAACAAAAAAAAATTGAATTATAATGAAATGACTGCTAGAAGAAAACAACAGAAAAATGAATTTGTAAAAACTCCTCAGACTACATAACAAATACATTTTATAATTATTTCCATTGTGTCCAACGAGCCAGTCTTCTTAATAGTGTTTTGATAACATGGTTTTAATTCAAGTCAGAAATGATATGTCTATAAAATGTTTATTTACATATGAAATATAATAATGAAGTAAAAAGTCTGTTCCTGAGAAGTTTGTTTATGATTTAATTTTTATTTAAACGTCGAGACATGAGTACCCCACCCTAAATTGTGGGGAGACATGAGTACCCCACCCTAAATTGTGGGGAGACATGAGTACCCCACCCTAAATTGTGGGGAGACATGAGTACCCCACCCTAAATTGTGGGGAGACATGAGTACCCCACCCTAAATTGTAATGACGGAACTCATTGGTTGACATGTTGGTCATTTTATTGGTTTGTTGACTGACAAACTGGTTTGTTGATTGGTTGATGTCTCACTTGGTTTATATTAGACATAAACAGTAAGGAACAAAACCTTAAAATAACAAACATGTAGGTATGTATTAAAATATACATAAAAGTCAAAATAACAAACATGTAGGTATGTATGAAAATATACATAAAAGTAAAAAACTAGCTGTGTGTCGCACCCCTTCAAAACAAAACATGGATGGAGAGGGGGGGGGGGGGGGGGGGGGGGGGCACAAACATGTATCTTCATAACTCTTAACCTCTGTTTAATAACACTAATGATAAAAGTAATCCAAGAAGAATGAGATAGGTGTTCCATGTAATGTAAGAACTTCTGCTGACATCTCTATCCAGGTCTGATCTGTCATATAACAAGTCACTTATGATATGTATAACTCCATTTGTAGCGGCTTGGTCTGCATGTATCACTGTCGCTCGACTCTGTTTATATATTATTTCATAGTCTGAAAATGAAAAATAATGCTAGTTTAATAAAAAGTATAAAAAATTACTGATAGTGTAAAATATGTACAGGACATCACTAAACGCCTAACACTAGAACAATAACCCCGTATCATATCTTAGTTCTATTATATAGAGTTTTGTAGAGTAGCACAAAAAACCAAAGTCAGGAATATTGTTGCAGCATACAAAGTCAATATTTTATAATACTATTTCATCATTTGACTATTTAGAAATGATATTTATAGTGCTATAACTTCCATTGTTGTGTAAAGCACATTGAATAACATGTGCTAGTGCTAGTGTTTTGTAATTCTGAAATAAATCAAAAACACTGTCGTGTATGACATGCATTTTCAATCGCTGAAACAGCCCTTCAATGACTATTCGTATAGACATACACAATAACTGAGTGACGTCAAAATAGCAATGGTAATTGTAATCCTATAATAATTCCATTTGCCCTCAAACTGAGTTTAATACATACATATTATATACTCAGTGTGTAGGTACAACCTTCAGTATCAGGTCGAGTCCTTTTTTCGTAAAAAAGCGTGACTCGTAGTGATACGGCTACGAAAAAAGGACTCGACCTGATACGAAGGGTTGAACATACACACTTTGATATTATATTTTTATCTAACATTTCCAACTTGGTAATTTAAACAAAAACAAGAGGCCCATGGGCCTTAACGCTCACCTGAGGAAGAGTACATATCTTATGCAGAGGTTCAATGGCCAATGACATTAATAAAAGAGAATATCAAAATTTTCAGCAGTAAAGGCCAATAATATGCAAGTATTTTTGCAAATGAATTATAATAATTATTATATAAGTATGCTTATATAACATATTTAAAGTCTAGCTACAATATATTATTTATAAACAGCTAAAACATCTGTATATTAAAATGTGCATTAGGCCAATACCTACAATATTCCAATATACATGTCTATACAAAGAGTTTATAGTTTTTGAGATAATTAACCATTTAAGTATTCGTTTGCATCTATAACCTTGACCTTTGAACCTATGACCTTCATTCATATATCAAAATGATTGTTGTGCAAATGCCTACAATATTCCAATATACATGCCTATACAAAAAGTTTATAGTTTTTGAGATAATTAACCATTTAAGTATTCATTTGCATCTATGACCTTGACCTTTGAACCTATGACCTTCATTCATATATCAAAATGATCGATAGGCATATACCTACAATATTCTAATATACATGCCTATACAAAAAATTCATAGATTTGCAGATAATTAACTATTTTGGTATTCTTGGACATCTGTGACCTTGACCTTTGAACCCATGAACCTGATCTATGTATCAAAATGATCGTCATGTCAATACCTACAAATAACTGAAAATCCTATGCCATTGTCACAAGAAATGTTAAAAAAAATAGCATTTTTTATCAAAGGTCAAAAACTGGGACATGACCTTGACCTTCGACCTTGACATCAATTGGAAGAAAATTGCAAGACAAGATCAACAGTGAAAACTCCATACAATTATCTTCAGCCGTTATGAAGTTATAACAATAAATGTCTCATTTTAAAAATTACGTAATTTTACGCAAAAAAGGCGTAACCTATTTTTCGTCTAATTTTCATAAAAAACATAATTTTATGTTCCCAGGTATGCTGAATCCAAATATCCAATCAAAATTTGCCTGCACCTTTTGGTTTCAGAGAAGAAGATTTTTTGTCCTTTTGCTATTTTTAGTAACAGCGGCCATCTTGTTGGGGTGGCCAAACCCGAACACAATTTTGAAAGGCTGTTACCTAGGCATGATAATCACCAAGTTTCATCAAATATTGCCCAGTAGTTTTGGAGGAGAAGATTAAAATGTAAAGTTTACACACTACGCACGACGGACGACGACGGTGATAGATTGCAATAGCTCATCTGAGCCTTTGGCTCAGGTGAGCTAAAAAAACACTTGATGTGAAAAAATTATATATTACCACAGAAAAACACTGAACTATGTATGACATATGTTCTGTAGCAATGACGTCATTATTTACATTTGACAAATCGGAGATTCCCCAATGATGTCACAATGAGAAATCTAACTAAAAGTGCATGTGTACTTTACAGCCAATGTTGTATCACCACAAGATTCTGTCATGCGTGTTCGATAAAACTTGTATTTCATAGAAAAACTAGTCTAATGTTAGATAAAATAAAATATCATAAATGTAAATATATTATGGACACCATCACCCCAACTACCTGAATAATAAAACATCATAATGAAGTAAATAATTAACGCCATCCTTCCCTCCTCCATTCTTTCTATCCCTCCCTTTCTTCCATCCTTCATTCTTTCACCTTTCCTCATTAATTCTTTCTTTCTCTCTTTACTCCTTCATTCCTCCCTCCTTCATTTTCTCTCCCTCCCTCCCGTCCATCCTTAATTTTTCTCTTCTACACTCCTTCCATCCTTCATTAATTCCCTCCCTTTCTTATTCTTTCTCTCCCTTCCTCCATTCATTCCTTCCCTCCTTCATTCTTTCTCTCCCTCCCTTCATCCTTCATTTTTCAATTCTACAATCCCTCCCTTCATTATTTCTCTCCCTTCTCCATTCATCCTTCCACTTCATTTTTCTCTTCTACACTCCCTTCATCCTTCACTTTTCTCTTCTACACTCCTTCCATCCTTCATTCTTTCCCTCCCTTCTTCATTCTTTCTCTCCTTTTTCCATTCATTCCTTCCATCCTTCATTTTTTCTCTTCTACACTCCCTTCCATCCTTCATTCTTTCCATCCCTCTCTTCCTTTCTTCATTCTTTCTCTCCCTTCCTCCATTCTATCCTTCCCGTTTTCATTCTTTTTCTCTCCCTCTCTCCATTTCATCCTTCCTTCCTTCATTCTTTCTCTCCTTCCCTCCTTATTTCCCTCTCTCCTTCCTTTCTTCCTATCTTACTTCTTCTAGTTGATTTTGTAATTGTAACATAGTCTCCGTTATGAGCTATCTGTGTCTTTGATGAACCATCTGACATGTCACCTAAAATTATTCTTGTCGGAAATAACAATCTACGAAACAGCTGAAATAAGAACATAAACAAGAATTAATCAATGGCTCAATTGATTTACAACTTGATCTGGGTAAAATATAGTAAAACACTGCAAAGTAAAGTGAAGAACTGTCTAAACTCAACTACTTTATTTGTATTAATAATGTTTGTTAAATTAAACTGTATAAACAAAACAAAACTTCAGTCAAGAAAGTGTTACAGACATCGATATCATTATTCTATGTTGCAGCAAGTTAATTACTCCTCTATTTTGAATGACTGACTGACCAATTTGATGTAATATAAATTTGTATGAGCTAATGGCTTTGTTTTATATATAACTTACAAACTGAAATCTGGGATAGTCTTGCATTATAATTTGACCCTCTCGTCTGGCTTGGAATTTGTCAATTGCTGTAGAATTGGGAACAAAAAATGTGAAGGTACATCCAACACGATTTTGTCCACAGAATCCCATGTTATGTGCATTGGTGTTGACTTTAGATCTTTGTGTGGTAGTTGGTGGATTCCAGAATTGTGGATAAGGAGCTTGTGTGACATACTGATTATTGTTACCCCAGTTTGGTGGATATCCATACTGCTCAAAGTAACATTTCTTGGCATCAAAACGTCTGTCTTTTATATAGTTTGTCATTTCTAGTGTTTTTATGTAATCATATGTTTTCCTGAAAAAAAAGGTTCAGCCTATAGAAGCCACATATCATCACAAATTAACATGGGTATATATGAATATGGTAGGTCACTAACAAAAGCCACATATCATCACAAATGAACATGGGTATATCTAAAAATGGTAGGTCACTTACAAAAGCCACATATCATCACAAATTAACAAGGGTATATCTAAAAATAGTAGGTCACTTACAAAAGCCACATATCATCACAAATCTAAATATGGTAGGTCACTAACAAAAGCCACACATCATCATCACAAATTAACATGGGTACATCTAAATATGGTAGGTCACTTACAAAAGCCACATATCATCACAAATTAACATGGGTATATCTAAAAATAGTAGGTCACTAACAAAAGCCACATATCATCACAAATGAACATGGGTACATCTAAATATGGTAGGTCACTTACAAAAGCCACATATCATCACAAATGAACACGGGTACATCTAAATATGGTAGGTCACTTACAAAAGCCACACATCATCATCACAAATTAACAAGGGTATATCTAAATATGGTAGGTCACTTACAAAAGCCACATGTCATCACAAATGAACATGGGTACATCTAAATATGGTAGGTCACTTACAAAAGCCACACATCATCATCACAAATTAACAAGGGTATATCTAAATATGGTAGGTCACTTACAAAAGCCACATATCATCATCACAAATGAACACGGGTATATCTAAACATGGTAGGTCACTTACAAAAGCCACATATCATCATCACAAATTAACATGGGTATATCTAAATATGGTAGGTCACTTACAAAAGCCACATATCATCACAAATTAACATGGCTATATCTAAATATGGTAGGTCACTTACAAAAGCCACATATCATCACAAATGAACATGGGTACATCTAAATATGGTAGGTCACTTACAAAAGCCACATATCATCATCACAAATTAACATGGGTATATCTAAATATGGTAGGTCACTTACAAAAGCCACATATCATCACAAATGAACATGGGTACATCTAAATATGGTAGGTCACTTACAAAAGCCACATATCATCATCACAAATTAACATGGGTACATCTAAATATGGTAGGTCACTTACAAAAGCCACATATCATAATCACAAATTAACATGGGTATATCTAAATATGGTAGGTCACTTACAAAAGCCACATATCATCACAAATTAACATGGGTATATCTAAATATGGTAGGTCATTTACAAAAGCCACATATCATCATCACAAATTAACATGGGTACATCTAAATATGGTAGGTCACTTACAAAAGCCACATATCATCATCACAAATTAACATGGGTATATCTAAATATGGTAGGTCACTTACAAAAGCCACATATCATCACAAATTAACATGGGTATATCTAAATATGGTACACCTAGAACTGCATCAATGTAGTTAACTTGGCCATTTGTACATGCTACATCAGGATCAACCACTTTAGCTTTAACACCACCAAGTCCTCTTGGTCCTCCTTGTACCCAACTCTCTAAAAAACAAATATAATTATTATTTCTAATTTGTATGAATATTTTAAATACTGAAAGAGTATACAATTACAGTTGACAAGGAGGGGTCAGTTATTATAGGGAAGAGATACAATTACTAGGCTTGAGATTGGGAGGCAATGCAGTTAATAAGGGAAAGTTTCAGTTACTAGGAAAGAGATACATTTACTAGGTTGGATATTCAAATACCTGGGGGTGGGTAGGGGAGAGATTAAATTACTAGGGTAGAGATACAGTTACTGGGGAGAAGATAAGCTACTAAGAAGGAAATATATTTACTAGGGTAGAGATACAGTTACTAGGAGTAGATAGGTTACTATAATAGGTGGATATACAGTTACTAGGGAAAATACACCATTACTAGTTGGAGATACAGTTACTAGGGAGGAGATACAGTTACTAGGGTTGAGATTCAGTTACTAAGGAGAATATGTGATTACTAGGTGGAGATAGTTACAAGGAAGGAGATAAAGTTACTAGGGTGGAGATTCAGTTACTTTTACTAGGGAGGAGATACTCTGAGATACTCAGGTGAACATAGTTACAAGGGAGGGGATACAGTAACTAAGGTAGAGATACAGTTAATATGGAAAGATACAGTTACGAGGGTTGAAATTCAGTTACTCGGGTGAACATACAGTTACTAGGGAGGAGATGAAGTTACTCAGGTGGACATACAGTTACTAGGATGGAGATTAAGTTACTCAGGTGAACATACAGTTACTAGGGAGGAGATACAGTTATCAGAGAGGATATATACGGTTACTAGGTGACGATACAGTTACTAGGGAGGAGATACACTTACTAGGGTGGAAATTCAGTTACTCAGGTAAACATACAGTTACTTTGGAGGAAATTTAGTTACAAGGGAGAATATATGATTACTATTGTTCGTTTTTTCTACTTAGAGACAGTCATTAACTAAAATTGCTATATTATCATTTGGTGTCTAATAAAATAACCACAATATTTGTGTTTAAAAACAAAAATACTAACAAGGAAAAATACATGAAAAATTGAAATAATTACATTTATTTCTGTATATAGAGAAAAAATCAGCAAATTTACAAATATCGTGATTAGACTAAGAACTAAGACACCCGTATTGGACCCTATGTTCTAAAACATTGATATTCATGCCTGAATCACGCCTGTGTAATAGACTTAATCAGTTTGTCCACTTCCACATAATGTGATCCTAATGCTTTTTTACAAACCAAAACACTTCAAAACTTCAAAATTACATACTTCACGTAATCTCAAATGGATATTTTGTGAAAACCGATTTCAATAACAAGTGTAATATATAAGTGATTTGCATTGTAATTGTTGACCTTAGTTGAACCTTTTAATATAATGCATATGGGGTCACCAAGGGAACATCATACAGCTGATTTTTAGTAAAAATTGTAAAATTTTCTCTATGTAGGAGAATGACGGAAAAAGTAAAAATAAAACTAAAAATATTTTAGTTGCGCTTTTTGTTTTCAAAATAAAATATCAATATTAGGTTTCAAAAAATTTTAAAAGTATAAAAGTTATTTATGAAAACGACTGTCTCTAAACATTAAAGATGAACAATAGGTAGATATACAGTTACTAAGGACAAGATTCATTTACTTTAGACAGAGTTACTAAGCTAGAGACACAGTAACTAGGGTGGAAATACAGTTACTAGTTGTTGATCAAGTTACTAGGGGAGAAGATAGAGATACTTAGGGTGGAGTGACAAATCAAATCATGTGAAGTAATAAGTGTGACAAAACAAATGAAGTAGAAAGTTTGATGAAGTATATCTAGTTAAAAGTAACAGAACAAGTGAAATAAAAAGTGTGACAAAACAAGTGAAATAAAAAGTGTGACAAAACAAGTGAAGCAGAAAGTTTGATATAACAAGTGAAGTAGAAAGTGACAAAACCCGTGAAGTAGAAAGTGTGATATAACAAGTGAGGTAAATGTGTGACAAAACATGTGAAGTAGAAAATGTGATAAAACAAGTGAAATAGAAAGTGTGATAAAACAAGTAAAGTAGAAAGTGTGATATAACACGTGAAATTGTAAGTGACAAAACAAGTGAAGTAGAAAGTGTGATAAAATAAGTGAAGTAGAAAGTGTGATAAAACAAGTGAAATTGAAAGTGACAAAACAAGTGAAAGGGAAAGTGTGACAAAACAAGTGATACTGAAAGTGACAAAACAAGTGAAAAGGAAAGTGTGACAAAACAAGTGAAGTAGAAAGTGTGATATAACACGTGAAATTGTAAGTGACAAAACAAGTAAAGTAGAAAGTGTGATATAACAAGTGAAATTGTAAGCGACAAAACAAGTAAAGTAGAAAGTGTGATATAACAAGTGAAATTGTAAGCGACAAAACAAGTAAAGTAGAAAGTATGATATAACAAGTGAAATTGTAAGTGACAAAACAAGTGAAGTAGAAAGTGTGATAAAATAAGTGAAGTAGAAAGTGTGATAAAACAAGTGAAATTGAAAGTGACAAAACAAGTGAAATAGAAAGTGACAAAACAAGTAAAGTAGAAAGTGTGATATAACAAGTGAAATTGTAAGTGACAAAACAAGTGAAGTAGAAAGTGTGATAAAATAAGTGAAGTAGAAAGTGTGATAAAACAAGTGAAATTGAAAGTGACAAAACAAGTGAAAGGAAAGTGTGACAAAACAAGTGATACTGAAAGTGACAAAACAAGTGAAAAGGAAAGTGTGACAAAACAAGTGAAGTAGAAAGTGTGATATAACAAGTGAAATTGAAAGTGACAAAACAAGTGAAGTAGAAAGTGTGATAAAATAAGTGAAGTAGAAAGTGTGATAAAACAAGTGAAATTGAAAGTGACAAAACAAGTGAAAGGGAAAGTGTGACAAAACAAGTGATACTGAAAGTGACAAAACAAGTGAAAAGGAAAGTGTGACAAAACAAGTGAAGTAGAAAGTGTGATATAACAAGTGAAATTGAAAGTGACAAAACAAGTGAAATAGAAAGTATGATATAACAAGTGAGGTTAAAAGTGTGATATAACAAGTGAAGTAGAAAGTGACAAAACAAGTGAAGTAGAAAGTGTGAAAAAACAAATGAAGTAGAAAGTGACAAAACAAGTGAAGTAGAGAGCAGAGCTCCAGATAAGCTGCGTATCTGCGTATTTTATGCATAGATTTTATTTAAATATGCCAAATATTTCAATAAGAGGCGTACTACTTACGCATGGTTATGGACACTTACGCATAATCAGTTAAATCCCCGCGTATCGATGTCAACAACTTGAAAATGAAAACGAAAGTAGAAACTCCCAGTCTACAGCCAAGTCATGTAGACGCTTGATAATAACAATAACATGACCTGGATTCGAAATCGCTTTTGTGACAATGATGAACCTCGTGGTATCACACGTACGTCAGTGTCAGCCAATCAAAGTTCTTCTAATGACAGATGCCGCGGAATATGGCCAAGTCAAAACAAACAAGTTTGCTTGCTTTTTGACGACAAATCGTCAGGTCCCGAATTATTTGTCAAACAAATTGTTGAAAGTTTAATTACTTGTTCTATCAACGAGTCTAAGAAAAACAGGATGGACAGAATGTGAAAAAGAAACAATGGCAGGCACAATACCCGTGGTTGGTTGTCGAATTGTCAGGAAGCGAAACAGGCCTCAAATGTGAAATTTAATTGAAATTTGTCAATAAAAGTGGATTTACTCCTCTTTGATAAATTTGATGAGTACTTTTACTCATCACTAAATTGCTTTTACTCATAAAATTAAAATTTGATGAGTGAATACCCATGACACTTAAAAATTATCTGGAGCTCTGAGAGAGTGTGATATAACAAGTGAAATTGAAAGTGACAAAACAAGTGAAGTAGAAAGTGTGATATAACAAGTGAAGTAGAAAGTGTGATATAACAAGTGAAATTGAAAGTGACAAAACAAGTGAAGTAGAAAGTGTGATATAACAAGTGAAGTAGAAAGTGTGATATAACACGTGCAGTAGAAAGTGACAAAACAAGTAAAGTAGAAAGTGACAAAACAAGTGAAGTAGAAAGTGTGATATAACAAGTGAAGTAGAAAGTGTGATATAACAAGTGAAGTAGAAAGTGACAAAACAAGTGAAGTAGAAAGTGACAAAACAAGTGAAGTAGAAAGTGTGATATAACAAGTGAAGTAGAAAGTGTGATATAACACGTGAAGTAGAAAGTGACAAAACAAGTGAAGTAGAAAGTGTGATATAACAAGTGAAGTAGAAAGTGTGATATAACAAGTGAAATTGAAAGTGACAAAACAAGTGAAGTAGAAAGTGACAAAACAAGTGAAGTAGAAAGTGTGATATAACAAGTGAAATTGAAAGTGACAAAACAAGTGAAGTAGAAAGTGACAACACAAGTGAAGTAGAAAGTGTGATATAACAAGTGAAATTGAAAGTGACAAAACAAGTGAAATAGAAAGTGACAAAACAAGTGAAGTAGAAAGTGTTATATAACAAGTGAAGTAAAAAGTGTGATATAACAAGTGAAAAAGATGGGGTCGTACCGATCGGAAGTTAATTACTTTATTTTTTTGTTCCCATGTTTATCATCTCCTTAGATTCACATTAACTGTCTATAGTGTGGTATTCTTTATTTAATAAAAATCTGTTATTTGAAGAACTTTAAAAATAAAAAAGTTTTGTCTCTATTCTGTTCACACTGTTGATATTGTGATCACTTTATACACAGGTCATTTTGATTTAAAAATCATAGTCATCCAGGACAAGAACGTGCTAAGCTCCCAAAGTAGTTAAAATAAAATTTTATGTAAAATTAACAGACCGCAAATAGTAACATTTATATTTGTTTTTAATTTTATCACTAAAGAGATCATTTTATTTAACAAGTACTCAAGTATTCGATCAGTAAGATGTTCGAGTAACCAGTTAGTGATTTTCATCCAAGTTGACATCCGTAGTAAATAACTACAAGGTTTATGCTTGAAATAGATGAAATAAGTTACCCAAACCCTTCATGATTTAAGTGGCATAGCCTTTGATCAAGAATATGATACACTATATTTACTATAGACATCATATACATGTATGTTAAATTATATACATGATATAAGTAAGTACAATGGGTTAAGGTACAAAACATTTTTACAAATGTATACTGTGACCTTGAACTTTAGAACAAATGTTCATGGTGTACCTTGAAGATGATGGGTTATGTTTGATACAAGCTTACCATTCCTTTCATTATAAACATAAAGCATTGCTCCACTTTCTTGAGATTCTAGAGGTTGTCTGCTTTCATATCCTCCTGTTAATGCTGACATGTCTACCAGTAATCTGTTGTAAAGCATGTGTAGTCTTAATATCTGAAAATAACAATTTGATTTGACACATAAAAACTTGGTTCAATCCAGCTTGATTATGTAACCCATAAAGTCATAAAATAAGGGGATTCATTTAATGATAACTTGTCAATCTGATAAGAAATTATGCAATCTGTCAACATTTTATTATAGAAAACACACTTGATCAGTTAACCCCCTTACCCTCCCCATGTTAACTCAAATCAGATTGAAATGAAACTTACCGTAATGTTGGTAGACCCGTATTTTATACAATGCTGAACAGATTTTAACAGATGCTGAACAACTGTACAAAGTCTGCAAAAATCTTTTTATCTGTTCTCAAGTTATCATCTGGAAACCATCAGGGAACTGGCAGACAAAAGTCTGTCAGTGTAAACAATACTTGGAATTTGTAACAGAGTATATAGCAGAAAGAAACAAGTTAAATGTCACCAGTATTAATGTAATGATGGATACATTATTACAAAAAAGGCACTAAAACAAATAAGTGGCAAACCCCCATGTTGGAAATTTTAAGCCTTAAAATAAGTTCTATGCTATATAATCTTTCTGTAAAATTTCATTGAATTTGGAGCACTTTTAATTTACTTGCCTTTTTTCCATTTCATTGGCAACAATTGCCATTTTAAAAGTTTGAAGCCAAAAAATAAATTCTAAATTTCCTATACAAACTTTCTGCAAAATTTCATTTAATTTGCAGCACTTTTAATTTTCCCGCCTTTTTCAGTTCCCATGGTAAAGGGTGCCATTTTGAAAATTCTAAGAGCCCAATGGGTCATCTCTGGATGGGGATCATTCTTCCTGTGGTAAAGATTAGACCAACATCTTCGAGAAAATTGTTGTACAAGTTCATGGTAAGAAGAAGAAGAGGAATAAGAAGAAGTAGAAACGGCACAAAAACAAAAAGTCTCCACACTTTATTTAGGCACCTTAATTAACAGCAGACATGTAGTAAGTAATATAATGATTACCATATTAGTAACATTCTGATTCATGCTGTTTATATTGATCCAAGGTAGATTTGCTATTTTTTGGAATGCCTCATTTGTCGGTACAAATACTGTGGTTTGTGACTGATCTGTAAGACCTTTTACAATGTCAGGATTGGCCCTGTTAATTATCTGATCAAACTGGCTACAAAATAAAAAAAAATATACACTTCATCATTAATAATTTTAACAGATGATAAAGCATTGTTGTGTACTATGATATAAACATTTACAGTTTTCACTTTGTCATTCATCATGCAGAATAAATTGAACGAATAATAAATATCCATGTGTCTCACTTTAATTTGGAAAAAGTGAAAATGTTTTAGATACCAAAAATTGTGAAAAAAAATTACTATCAAAATCTTCTTGATACCATGTACAGCACATGCAGCAGTGTCCTGCACATGTGGCAGTATCCAGCACATGTAGCAGTATCCAGCACATGTAGCAGTATCCAGCACATGTAGTGGTATCCTGCACATGTGGCAGTATCCAGCACATGTAGCAGTATACAGAACATGTAGCGGTATCCAGCACATGTAGCGGTATCCAGCACATGTATCAGTATCCAGCACATGTAGTGGTATCCAGCACATGTAGCAGTGTACATCACATGTAGTAGTGTCCTAGCACATGTAGCAGTATCCAACAAATGTAGTAGTGTCCCAAACATGTGGCAGTTACCAGCACATGTAACAGTATGCAGCAAATGTAGTAGTGTCCCAAACATGTAGCAGTTACCAGCACATGTAGCAGTATCCAGCATATGTAGTAGTGTCCCAAACATGTAGCAGTTACCAGCACATGTAGCAGTATCCAGCATATGTAGTAGTGTCCCACAAATGTACCAGTATCCAGTTTATGTAGTGGTATCCAGCAGTATCCAGCACATGTAGCAGTTACCAGCACATGTAGTGGTATCCAGCACATGTGGCAGTATACAGCACATGTAGTAGTGTCCAGCACTTGTAGCAGTTACCAGCACATATAACCATATCCAGCACATGTAACAGTATCCTGCAAATGTTCTTCAAAATAAAGTGTTATAAGACAAAAATTTTATGACTTACCTGCCATATTTAGAGATTTCTTCTCGGACTGAATAAAACACATATCCAAGTAATTTGTCAATGATATGGACTACACCGTTACGACATGTCAAATTTCCATTTGTTATTTCTGCTGTTACTCTCAAACTGTTGACATACACTGAAAAATAACAAAAATATATTGAGTATTCTACTACCTATCCAAACAAGTTTATGTTTATCCTCGACATTAACCAGAGCTATCAGCCCTAAATACTGATAGTTGTCAGCCCTAAACTGATAGATGTCAACCCTAAATACTAAAGTCAGCCCTAAACTGATATATGGCAACCCTAAATACTGATAGATGTCAGCCTAAATAACAATAGATGTTAATTATGTTATTATGGACTAATTGTTCAATGTACCTGATTTTTACACTGAAACAATGTGTATGGATTATGAATGAATCCCCCTTCTATCTATATTTTACCAGAGTACTGCTAAGCAGTAAATAACATTCCTGCCACTCAAAACAACCTGACAAAATTCAAAGCCAATTTTTAATTTAAAATGATTCAGTTTGAATGCTGATATTTAAAATGATATGTCTGAATTCTGATACAAGATGAGCAATAGGAATGAGGGATGAATTGCCTATATATTCATCTAGCACTTTGCTTGACATAAAATTTAAGACAGCCAGGCATGCCTTACATAATTTCCAATCTGCATCATTAAGATAATTCACACTTAAAATAATCCAGATTTTGAAAGTCTCAGCTAAAAATAGAACATCAGCATAACAACTTTACCATGATCTAAGTTTGGTTTCCTGATAATGACTCTGTTCTCTTTAGTGTTACTGACAGCAGGATAGCCATCTCTAAAGCCGTGATTATGAACAGTAGGTTCTGTAAATACAGCTTGTCCAGGTATAATATGGGCATATAACCTGAAATAGTAAATTTTGTAATACAGTAAAACAATGAAAATTAAATACATTATTTTAGTCCTGTCAAAGTGGTCCTAGATTGAGAGAGTGAGTTTTCGTAGGAAATCAAAATCCTATTTAAAGAAATGGATCCCTCTCCCAGAACAGGTTTAGTCTGGATAAGTCTAACTCTTTTTTAAAAAGTCTGGAATTACTGTATTTTCAAAAATTGAGTGCACATGCTTTTTATTATTTATTTCTTTTAATTGAAAATGTTTCCATTAAACTACGTGTATCAATAAAATGCATTTAAAATGCACTGACCTAATTATATTTTTAATTAAAAACAAATTTGGAAATTTGATCAAGTTTATACACCAATTGGGCCGCATTCAAAGTTACATGGGCTATTTGGTGTCAAGTAGGTCATTGTTGTTCGGATTTTTTCCAGGTGTGATCATCATGAATATTCCAATTATGACATAACGTTTATAGTTGTTCCAAGTAAGAAGGTACAAAAGGGATCATTTTGACGTAGTCATACATGTATTTGTTGTTTTGTTAAAGTGTTCAAAAATTGCTCATTGTACAGAATTAAGCTCAGTTTTTCATAATTGAAAAATATTTTTCCTATTAGGTCAGTATATTTTGTATTAAGTTTTGAGAAACTTTTTGTGAGTTTGTTGGAAAATACGACTTTATTATTGCATTTTCCTTGTGCACTGAATTTGTGGAAATACAGTAGTTACTCTTCATTTAGCCAAAATAGGTTCAGTTATCTCGAACTCGGATATCTCAAAATTTCAGATAAGTCACATTCATTTTCAGGTCTCCTGAATGAAAATTCAACAAAAAAAGTGTTCATAAACTCGAACTTAAAAGTTTTCAATCAACTCAATTTGATAAAATTTAATTTTAGCTACTGCCGGGAGCTTTGCTCTTCATGTCATAAATAGTCATGATTTTTATCTCAAACTGACCTCATTGCTTCTGTGAATTATTGTCTTTTCACAAATAAATAATTAAACAGATAGAAAACCTGATATTGATCAAGAGTGATGGTCAAACAGAAGTAAGGAGTGATTATATATAATATCCTAATCATAACAAGAATAGAGACAAAACGGGATGATTTTTTTGTCTGCAAAATAGAAAAAAAATGAAAAGAGAAAAAGTTTTAAAACTAAATCTTAGATAAACAAAACCACACACTAAACGGTTAATGTGTAGAAGATGATCAACATAGGAGTGAAAATGAAGTAACTTAGTTTCAGTCGGCAAAAGTACTAACACCCCCCATCCCCATGACTGCCATCCACAACTTCATTTATCTTAAATTTCTGATAAACCGCGCTATTTCCTCATGGAGTTTGAGATAACAAGATATTTTGAGTTTTGATAAATCTAAACAGACCATTCCTGTTTCCTCTGATCGTTAATAAAAGCGTATCAGATGAACACAAGTCATTTATTATTCAAATTTTAGTGCACCTTTTCACTTATCATGCATTAATTTTTAACTAGCACTCTCTCTTGAGAGCTAATAACTCCACCCCCTCCAAACATCAAATGTTTTCCCACAGACTTGACCTTTGACATATGCACAAAAATTTGGTATGCAACACATCGTTTTATGTGTTTACATTTGTATTAAGTTTGATCAAATCCATCCATAGACATAGAAGATATGGAGCAGACATGATATTGGGACAGACAGGTAGACAGAAAGACAGACCGATAGACAGGGAGATTCTTATATACTCCTTAACTTTGTTTGTGGGGTATAAAAATATGCAGGATGGACGTCGGCGCGACATTCTGACCAACTAATAAATGATAATGATGGTAATGATATATCAAACCTTATACAGAGTTTCTTCTTCCCTTTCCAATCGATCTCTAAAAGAGCTGGGTATTTTTGCCATAGCTTTATCTGAGGGTACAAAAAGTGTTAAAGTTGTATCAATATCCTGCATGGTATGTACAGGATCAAAATAGCTCAATGACAATGAGTCCACCAATTTCTTAAAAAGTCTGTAACAAATAAAAAATATAACCAACATTATATAGTCATTGTCACAAATATAACCAACAATATATAGTTACTGTCACAAATATAACCAACATTATACAGTAACTGTCACAAATATAACCAACATTATATAATAGTCATTGTCACAAAATTAACCAACCAACATTATATATAGTCATTGTTACAAATACAACCAACATTATACAGTCGCTGTCACAAATACAACCAACATTATACAGTCATTGTCACAAATATAACCAACATTATACAGTCACTGTCACAAATACAACCAACATTATACAGTCACTGTCACAAATATAACCAACATTATATAATAGTCATTGTCACAAATATAACCAACATTATACAGTCATTGTCACAAATATAACAGACATTATACAGTCACTGTCACAAATATAACCAACATTATATAATAGTCATTGTCACAAATATAACCAACATTATATACTCATTGTCACAAATACAACCAACATTACATAGTCATTGTCACAAATATAACCAACATTATATAGTCACTGTCACAAATATAACCAACATTATACAGTCATTGTCACAAAGTAACCAACATTAGTTACTGTCACAAATATAACCAACATTTTACAGTCATTGTCACAAATATAACCAATATTATACAGTCACTGTCACAAATATAACAAACATTATATAATAGTCATTGTTACAAATATAACCAACAATATATAGTTACTGTCACAAATATAACCAAAATTATACAGTCATTGTCACAAATATAACCAACATTATATAGTCATTGTCACAAATATAACCAATATTATACAGTCACTGTCACAAATATAACCAACATTATATAGTCACTGTCACAAATATAACCAACATTATACAGTCATTGTGACAAAGTAACCAATATTATACAGTCATTGTCACAAATATAACCAACATTATATAGTCATTGTCACAAATATAACCAATATTATACAGTCACTGTCACAAATATACTCAATATTATATAGTCACTGTCACAAATATAATCAACATTATAGTCACTGTCACAAATTACTAACAAATATCTGTAGTTAACCTTGCCAATAATGACTAATAATGCATTGAAATGATAAAACGCTACCTTGTGGGTTCACTGACACCATCTTTGTTGTCCTGTGATAGATACATATAGGCACTCTCAGCTATAGGAACATGCATAACATCAAGTAGACCATGTAAATAACCATTTCTACAGTACTTGTTCTTATAATGGTTATTTATCTCTGCACCGTTCACATAGTATAAAGTTGCTCCAAAGGTACCCTGAAAGTTCTACAAAAAAACAGGTTGGAATATTGTTTCTTTGTTTTTTCATCTACATAGTAAAATATAAAGTGATTTCAAAGTTGCCTTTGTGTTTTCATCTACACAGTAAAGTATAAAGTGATTTCAAAGTTGCCTTTGTGTTTTCATTTACAAAGTAAAGTATAAAGTGATTTCAAAGTTGCCTTTGTGTTTTCATTTACAAAGTAAAATATAAAGTGATTTCAAAGTTGCCTTTGTGTTTTCATTTACAAAGTAAAGTATAAAGTGATTTCAAAGTTGCCTTTGTGTTTTTATTTACATAGTAAAGTATAAAGTGATTTCAAAGTTGCCTTTGTGTTTTCATCTACAAAGTAAAGTATAAAGTGATTTCAAAGTTGACTTTGTGTTTTCATCTACAAAGTAAAGTATAAAGTGATTTCAAAGTTGCCTTTGTGTTTTCATCTACATAGTAAAGTAAAAAGTGATTTCAAATTGCCTTTGTGTTTTTATTTACATAGTAAAATATAAAGTGATTTCAAAGTTGCCTTTGTGTTTTTATTTACATAGTAAAATATAAAGTGATTTCAAAGTTGCCTTTGTGTTTTCATCTACAAAGTAAAGTATAAGGTGATTTCAAAGTTGCCTTTGTGTTTTTATTTACAAAGTAAAGTATAAGGTGATTTCAAAGTTGCCTTTGTGTTTTCATCTACAAAGTAAAGTATAAAGTGATTTCAAAGTTGCCTTTGTGATTTTATTTACATAGTAAAATATTAAGTGATTTCAAAGTTGCCTTTGTTTTCATCTACAAAGTAAAGTATAAAGTGATTTCAAAGTTGCCTTTGTGTTTTCATCTACATAGTAAAGTATAAAGTGATTTCAAACTTGACTTTGTGTTTTCGTCTACAAAGTAAAGTATAAGGTGATTTCAAAGTTGCCTTTGTGTTTTCATCTACAAAGTAAAGTATAAGGTGATTTCAAAGTTGCCTTTGTGTTTTCATCTACATAGTAAAGTATAAAGTGATTTCAAAGTTGACTTTGTGTTTTCGTCTACAAAGTAAAGTATAAGGTGATTTCAAAGTTGCCTTTGTGTTTTCATCTACAAAGTAAAGTATAAAGTGATTTCAAAGTTGCCTTTGTGTTTTCATCTACATAGTAAGTATAAAGTGATTTCAAAGTTGACTTTGTGTTTTCGTCTACAAAGTAAAGTATAAAGTGATTTCAAAGTTGCCTTTGTGTTTTCATCTACAAAGTAAAGTATAAAGTGATTTCAAAGTTGCCTTTGTGTTTTCATCTACATAGTAAAGTATAAAGTGATTTCAAAGTTGACTTTGTGTTTTCGTCTACAAAGTAAAGTATAAGGTGATTTCAAAGTTGCCTTTGTGTTTTCATCTACATAGTAAAGTATAAAGTGATATCAAAGTTGCCTTTGTGTTTTTATTTACATAGTAAAATATAAAGTGATTTCAAAGTTGCCTTTGTTTTCATCTACAAAGTAAAGTATAAAGTGATTTCAAAGTTGCCTTTGTGTTTTTATTTACATAGTAAAATATTAAGTGATTTCAAAGTTGCCTTTGTGTTTTCATCTACAAAGTAAAGTATAAAGTGATTTCAAAGTTGCCTTTGTGATTTTATTTACACAGTAAAGTATAAAGTGATTTCAAAGTTGCCTTTGTTTTCATCTACAAAGTAAAGTATAAAGTGATTTCAAAGTTGCCTTTGTGTTTTCATCTACATAGTAAAGTATAAAGTGATTTCAAAGTTGACTTTGTGTTTTCGTCTACAAAGTAAAGTATAAGGTGATTTCAAAGTTGCCTTTGTGTTTTCATCTACAAAGTAAAATATTAAGTGATTTCAAAGTTGCCTTTGTGTTTTCATCTACAAAGTAAAGTATAAAGTGATTTCAAAGTTGACTTTGTGTTTTTATTTACATAGTAAAGAATAAAGTGATTTCAAAATTGCCTTTGTGTTTTCATCTACACAGTGAAGTATAAAGTGATTTCAAAGTTGCCTTTGTGTTTTTATTTACATAGTAAAATATAAAGTGATATCAAAGTTGCCTTTGTGTTTTTATTTACATAGTAAAGTATAAAGTGATTTCAAAGTTGCCTTTGTGTTTTCATCTACATAGTAAAGTATAAAGTGATTTCAAAATTGCCTTTGTGTTTTCATCTACAAAGTAAAGTATAAAGTGATTTCAAAGTTGCCTTTGTGTTTTCATCTACATAGTAAAGAATAAAGTGATTTCAAAACTGCCTTTGTGTTTTCATCTACACAGTAAATTATAAAGTGATTTCAAAGTTGCCTTTGTGTTTTCATCTACATAGTAAAGTATAAAGGGATTTCAAAGTTGCCTTTGTGTTTTCATCTACAAAGTAAAGTATAAGGTGATTTCAAAGTTGCCTTTGTGTTTTCATCTACATAGTAAAGTAAAAAGTGATTTCAAAGTTGCCTTTGTGTTTTCATCTACAAAGTAAAGTATAAAGTGATTTCAAAATTGCCTTTGTGTTTTCATCTACATAGTAAAGTATAAAGTGATTTCAAATTGCCTTTGTTTTCATCTACAAAGTAAAGTATAAGGTGATTTCAAAGTTGCCTTTGTGTTTTCATCTACATAGTAAAGTAAAAAGTGATTTCAAAGTTGCCTTTGTGTTTTCATCTACAAAGTAAAGTATAAAGTGATTTCAAAATTGCCTTTGTGTTTTCATCTACATAGTAAAGTATAAAGTGATTTCAAATTGCCTTTGTTTTCATCTACAAAGTAAAGTATAAAGTGATTTCAAAGTTGACTTTGTGTTTTCATCTATATAGTAAAGTATAAAGTGATTTCAAAGTTGCCTTTGTGTTTTCATCTACACAAAGTAAAATATAAAGTGATTTCAAAGTTGACTTTGTGTTTTCATCTACATAGTAAAGTATAAAGTGATTTCAAAATTGGCTTTGTGTTTTCATCTACATAGTAAAGTATAAAGTGATTTCAAAGTTGCCTTTGTGTTTTCATTTACAAAGTAAAGTATAAGGTGATTTCAAAGTTGCCTTTGTGTTTTCATCTACATAGTAAAGTATAAAGGGATTTCAAAATTGGCTTTGTGTTTTTATTTACATAGTAAAATATAAAGTGATTTCAAAGTTGCCTTTGTGTTTTTATTTACATAGTAAAATATAAAGTGATTTGAAAGTTGCCTTTGTGTTTTCATCTACAAAGTAAAGTATAAGGTGATTTCAAAGTTGCCTTTGTGTTTTATTTACATAGTAAAATATAAAGTGATTTCAAAGTTGCCTTTGTGTTTTCATCTACAAAGTAAAGTATAAGGTGATTTCAAAGTTGCCTTTGTGTTTTTATTTACATAGTAAAATATAAAGTGATTTCAAAGTTGCCTTTGTGTTTTCATCTACATAGTAAAGTATAAAGTGATTTCAAAATTGGCTTTGTGTTTTCACCTACATATTAAAGTATAAAGTGATTTCAAAATTGCCTTTGTGTTTTCATCTACATAGTAAAGTATAAAGTGATTTCAAAGTTGACTTTGTGTTTTCATCTACAAAGTAAAGTATAAGGTGATTTCAAAGTTGCCTTTGTGTTTTTATTTACATAGTAAAATATAAAGTGATTTCAAAGTTGCCTTTGTGTTTTCATCTACAAAGTAAAGTATAAGGTGATTTCAAAGTTGCCTTTGTGTTTATTTACATAGTAAAATATAAAGTGATTTCAAAGTTGCCTTTGTGTTTTTATTTACATAGTAAAATATAAAGTGATTTCAAAGTTGCCTTTGTGTTTTCATCTACATAGTAAAGTATAAAGTGATTTCAAAATTGCCTTTGTGTTTTTATTTACATAGTAAAATATAAAGTGATTTCAAAGTTGCCTTTGTGTTTTCATCTACAAAGTAAAGTATAAAGTGATTTCAAAGTTGCCTTTGTTTTCATCTACAAAGTAAAGTATAAAGTGATTTCAAAGTTGACTTTGTGTTTTCATCTATATAGTAAAGTATAAAGTGATTTCAAAGTTGCCTTTGTGTTTTCATCTACACAAAGTAAAATATAAAGTGATTTCAAAGTTGACTTTGTGTTTTCATCTACATAGTAAAGTATAAAGTGATTTCAAAATTGGCTTTGTGTTTTCATCTACATAGTAAAGTATAAAGTGATTTCAAAGTTGCCTTTGTGTTTTCATTTACAAAGTAAAGTATAAGGTGATTTCAAAGTTGCCTTTGTGTTTTCATCTACATAGTAAAGTATAAAGGGATTTCAAAATTGGCTTTGTGTTTTCATCTACATAGTAAAGTATAAAGGGATTTCAAAATTGCCTTTGTGTTTTCATTTACAAAGTTAAGTATAAGGTGATTTCAAAGTTGCCTTTGTGTTTTCATCTACATAGTAAAGTATAAAGTGATTTCAAAATTGCCTTTGTGTTTTTATTTACATAGTAAAATATAAAGTGATTTCAAAATTGCCTTTGTGTTTTCATCTACAAAGTAAAGTATAAAGGGATTTCAAAGTTGCCTTTGTGTTTTTATTTACATAGTAAAATATAAAGTGATTTCAAAATTGCCTTTGTGTTTTCATCTACATAGTAAAGTATAAAGGGATTTCAAAGTTGCCTTTGTGTTTTTATTTACATAGTAAAGTATAAAGTGATTTCAAAGTTGCCTTTGTGTTTTCATCTACACAGTAAAGTATAAAGGGATTTCAAAGTTGCCTTTGTTTTCATCTACAAAGTAAAGTATAAAGTGATTTCAAAATTGCCTTTGTGTTTTCATCTACAAAGTAAAGTATAAGGTGATTTCAAAGTTGCCTTTGTGTTTTTATTTACATAGTAAAGTATAAAGGAATTTCAAAATTGCCTTTGTGTTTTTATTTACATAGTAAAGTATAAAGTGATTTCAAAATTGCCTTTGTGTTTTCATCTACATAGTAAAGTAAAAAGTGATTTCAAAGTTGCCTTTGTGTTTTCATCTACAAAGTAAAGTAAAAAGTGATATCAAAGTTGCCTTTGTGTTTTCATTTACATAGTAAAGTATAAAGTGATTTCAAAGTTGCCTTTGTGTTTTCATCTACATAGTAAAGTATAAAGTGATTTCAAAGTTGCCTTTGTGTTTTCATCTACATAGTAAAGTATAAAGTGATTTCAAAGTTGCCTTTGTGTTTTCATCTACATAGTAAAGTATAAAGTGATTTCAAAGTTGCCTTTGTGTTTTTATTTACATAGTAAAGTATAAAGTGATTTCAAAGTTGCCTTTGTGTTTTCATCTACATAGTAAAGTATAAAGTGATTTGAAAGTTGACTTTGTGTTTTCATCTACATAGTAAAGTATAAAGTGATTTCAAAATTGCCTTTGTGTTTTTATTTACATAGTAAAGTATAAAGTGATTTCAAAGTTGCCTTTGTGTTTTTATTTACATAGTAAAGTATAAAGTGATTTCAAAGTTGCCTTTGTGTTTTCATCTACATAGTAAAGTATAAAGTGATTTCAAAGTTGCCTTTGTGTTTTCATCTACATAGTAAAGTATAAAGTGATTTCAAAGTTGCCTTTGTGTTTTCATCTACATAGTAAAGTAAAAAGTGATTTCAAAGTTGCCTTTGTGTTTTCATCTACACAGTAAAGTATAAAGTGATTTCAAAGTTGACTTTGTGTTTTCATCTACACAGTGAAGTATAAAGTGATATCAAAGTTGCCTTTGTGTTTTTATTTACATAGTAAAATATAAAGTGATTTCAAAGTTGACTTTGTGTTTTCATCTACATAGTAAAGTATAAAGTGATTTCAAAGTTGCCTTTGTGTTTTCATCTACAAAGTAAAGTATAAAGTGATTTCAAAGTTGCCTTTGTGTTTTCATCTACATAGTAAAGTATAAAGTGATTTCAAAGTTGCCTTTGTGTTTTCATCTACAAAGTAAAGTATAAAGTGATTTCAAAGTTGACTTTGTGTTTTCATCTACATAGTAAAGTATAAAGTGATTTCAAAGTTGACTTTGTGTTTTCATCTACATAGTAAAGTATAAAGTGATTTCAAAATTGCCTTTGTGTTTTTATTTACATAGTAAAATATAAAGTGATTTCAAAGTTGCCTTTGTGATTTTATTTACATAGTAAAATATTAAGTGATTTCAAAGTTGCCTTTGTTTTCATCTACATAGTAAAGTATAAAGTGATTTCAAAGTTGCCTTTGTGTTTTCATCTACATAGTAAAGTATAAAGTGATTTCAAAGTTGCCTTTGTGTTTTCATCTACATAGTAAAGTATAAAGTGATTTCAAAGTTGACTTTGTGTTTTCATCTACATAGTAAAGTATAAAGTGATTTCAAAATTGCCTTTGTGTTTTATTTACATAGTAAAATATAAAGTGATTTCAAAGTTGCCTTTGTGTTTTGATTTACATAGTAAAATATAAAGTGATTTCAAAGTTGCCTTTGTGTTTTCATCTACAAAGTAAAGTATAAGGTGATTTCAAAGTTGACTTTGTGTTTTCATCAACAAATTAAAATATTAAGCGATTTCAAAGTTGCCTTGAAGGCTAGTTCTTTACTTGTCTACATGTATCACCTTCATACAAACTATGTATAGGTCACAAAGGTACATTGAGAGTCAAGAGTTTTTGTGTGACTGGAGTTTGTTTGAGAGCAGTTTTGTGGTGATTTTCACTGGCATGGTTGTAGTACTTAACACTCTGTAAATTATGATGAGCAGTATTTTAATTATCTAATTTCAGTGAGTTTCTGAACTGGAAGTTAAGTGGCACTGTGATTATTGGTTTGTCGTCAGAAGTGAAACCAGTTGCCTTGACCAGGTTTTTTATCAAATAAGCAAATTTATTAATACGGGCTTGCTTTTAGATTTCATAAAGGATTGTTTTGTATATGTACAAATGTAAAATTTGTACCCTGGTTTAGCCAGGATTATTTCAGAAATATTAAGTAGAGCTTACTCAAGATTTTCAATGTTTATCTACATTTTTAATAATACATTTAATAATAATAATAAAAAGCTTTATTGGAAAACTGATGTTTCAGTGTTCATCCACATGTACAAATATCTACAATTTTTGTGTTTATTGGTCTAATGTTTTTGACGTTTGTTATGATTCCTTTTTTGTTAATAAGAACACCATTGCTGAGTTTATAATGTAATTTTGTTAAGAACACACACAAATGTATATATACAGGTGACTCTTGTTATTTCGAACTCGATAGGGAAATGCAAAAAGTTTGACTTATCCGGAGTTCGAGATAACCGATGTTAAAAACGGCAACAAAAGGGAAGTAACTCGTACACGCCTACCAGAAGTCACTTCCAGTTTTATCTTGTCAAAATGTATGTCATCGGCATTGACATTTTAAGATGCAATGATAAATGATTTGATTATGCATTTTATTTTATAAGATTTGCTTTAATTACTCAAGTCAATAACTGATTGCGCTTATGTTATTAGCCGACAATTAGTGGAGTCCGCTTTGGTTTCCATACCAGTTTCGCTTTGTGTACTTTAATCACCCCAAGCTTCCGTTTGTATTGAGTAATGTTCACATCAAACGCTTTCGGCAGCCATGTTCAGCTTGGCAGTAATTATAACACCTGCTAATCTCCTTGATGGTTTAATTGCTTACGCAAGGGATAATAATTCAGGGCTTAAGGAAATTGGGAGGACAGTGCAATGTTGTAATTTTAAAATCAACACGAGGCCGACAGTCAAATATTTTATTTATGTCGAAATGTGTTTTTTCTACCAAAAAATCTGTAGGCATTGACAAATTTGATTTTCCAAAATTTTTTGTTTGAGTTAACAAATTCAATTTTCCTAAATTTTTTGTTTGAGTTAACAATTTAATTTTCCTAAATTATTTGTTCGAGTTAACGAGTGTAATTTTCCGAGGATTTTCATTCAAGGGGACGAAAATATTGTTCAACATATCCGATAATTCGAGATATCCGAGTTCGAGATAACAGGAGTGATTTTGGTTTAATAAAGAACAACTCTGTTCGGACTTTTTAAAAAAGTTCGAGATATCCGAGTTCGAGATAACGCGATTCAACTGTATGTTGAACTCTTAGATTTTCATTAGTTATAAGGTTCTGTCTAATGTCTGGACGGTAGACACTATGGTGTTTTTATTGTTGCTTATTTAGATGAGAATTATATTAAAATGTTTTTGTATTGAAAATGAAATGATTAAAATCTGTCTGAAAACTTGTACTTGTTTATTATGAATTAAAGGTAGACCCATGCCTTACAAAACGCTTGAAAACATATATTGAAATTTTGGTATGTTGTATTTAGGCATAAACCATTCAAAATGCCAAAATTTCAGGGTAAGTTTTCAGCTTACTTAAGAAGTTCTGAAGTGCCACCTGGTGACCATTACAGCAACATTTCTGAACAGTAACAGCAACAATTGGTTGTCTGAATGAACTTGGCTTCAGGCTATCCAGTCTTTTATTTTTTATTTGAAAAAGAGTTTTCTCTTGAAAAAAAACACCCTTGAATTTAACTGTTTAGGTTTAAGCCTTTAAAAACACTTGAATTTTGATAAAGATAAAGAAATAGAATATTTTGCCAGTAAAACTTGATACCTGCTAGTAAAAATGGCAATTATTGGAAAAAATTGGGTCTATTTGTTATGATGATCCAGTATTGTCCCTATCGTTTACCCTTTCTGTGTATTAGAATTGCAAGTCATCACAGTGCTTCATACACATGTTGATTGCATGTACTTTTATCCAAGTGTCTGTTTAACATACTAGCCACATTGTTTGAGGTGGGAGTCACCTCACTTCTAAATGGAAGTTGCATTGTAACCACCGATGGTTGACTGAGCCATGCAACATGCACTGGACCAAAGAATTCAAAGGAAATAAACACATGGTATTATGTTGGGTTTTTTTTCAAATACAAAGTAATTTATTTCAATTTATAACAAGAGGCCCATGGGCCTTAACGCTCACCTGTGACCTTTGAAGCCATGAGCTTCATTCAAATATCAAAATGATAATTCGGCCAATATTCTAATATACATCCCTATACAAAAAGTTTATAGTTTTTGAGATAAATAATCATCTCAGTACTTGTTTGTATCTGTGATCTTGACATTTGAACCCATGCTCTTCATTCATCTATCAAAATGACCACTGTGCCAGTACCAACAATATTCTAATATACATGCCTATACAAAAAGTTAATAGTTTTTAAGATAATTAACCATTTAGGTATTCATTCGCATCTGTGACCTTGACCTTTGAACCCATGACCTTCATTCATATATCAAAATGATCATTAGGATAATACCTAAATAGTCTAATATACATGCCTATACAAAAAGTTCATAGTTTTTGAGATAAATAATCATTTCAGATCTTGTTCACATCTGTGACCTTGACCTTTGAACCCATAACCTTCATTCATATATCAAAATGGTTGTTAGGCTAATACCTACAATATTCTAATATACATGCATATCCAAAAAGTTAACAGTTTTCAAGATAATTAACCATTCAGGTATTCATTCACATCTGTGACCTTGACCTTTGAACCCATGACCTTCATTCATATATCAAAATGATCGTTAGGATAATACCTAAAATATTCTAATATACATGCCTATACAAAAAGTTCATAGTTTTGAGATAAATAATCATTTCAGTACTTGTTTACATCTGTGACCTTGACCTTTGAACTCATGACCTTTATTTATATATCAAAATGACCATTGGGCCATTACCTACAATATTCTAATATATATGCCTATACAAAAAGTTCATAGTTTTGCAGATAATTAACTATTTTGGTAAACTTGTACATCTGTGACCTTGACCTTTGAACCCATGAACTTAATCGATATATCAAAATGATCGTCATGTCAATACCTACAATTAACCAAAAATCCTAAGTCATTATCACCAGAAATGTTTAAAAAATAGCATTTTTTATCAAAGGTCAAAAACTGAGACATGACCTTGACCTTTGACCTTGACATCAATCGGAAGAAAATCGCAAGACAAGATCAACAGTGAAAACTCCATACAATTATCTTCAGCCATTATGAAGTTATAACAATAAATGTCTCATTTTAAAAATTACATAATTTTACGCAAAAAACGCGTAACCTATTTTTCGTCCAATTTTCATGAAAAACACAATTTTAGTGTATCTAGGTATCCTAAATCCAAATATCCAATCAAAATTTGCCTGCACCTTTTGGTTTCAGAGAAGAAGATTTTTTTGTCTTTTGGCTATTTATAGTAACGGCAGCCATATTGTTGGGCGTGGTCAAACCCCGAACACAATTTTGAAAGCCTGTTACCCAGGCATAATAATCACCAAGTTTCATCAAATTTGGCTCAGTAGTTTTGGAGGAGAAGATTAAAATGTAAAGTTTACGCACGACGCACGATGGACGACGAACGACGGACGATGATAGATAGCAATAGCTCATCTGAGCCTTTCGGCTCAGGTGAGCTAAAAATGGTTGCATAAAAAATAATGCGCCATTCTAATTGAATTGCGTCATTCTTAAAATCATCGCTTCAAAAACGCAGGAAATGCACTCTGGAAAAAAACAATGTACAACTATAATACTTACAGTATTGGTCTGTGTTTTTTTACTAAAGTATAAAGGACGTCCATTCATAGATTTATCCTCCAGGTACATTCCACTCATACTGTCCAACTTAAACTCTTTTTTGTACACTAAAATATAAATATTCAGAGTACTGGAAACAGTCTCAATGAACACAAGGAAAACCAGAGTACTGGTAACACAGTCTCAATGAACACAAGGAAATTTACCAGAGTACTGGTAACACAGTCTCAATGAACACGAGGAAATTTACCAGAGTACTGGTAACACAGTCTCAATGAACACGAGGAAATTTACCAGAGTACTGGTAACACAGTCTCAATGAACACGAGGAAATTTACCAGAGTACTGGTAACACAGTCTCAATGAACACGAGGAAATTTACCAGAGTACTGGTAACACAGTCTCAATGAACACAAGGAAATTTACCAGAGTACTGGTAACACAGTCTCAATGAACACGAGGAAATTTACCAGAGTACATGTACTGGTAACACAGTCTCAATGAACACGAGGAAATTTACCCATGTCAAATGTAATTATCATAGAACTATCAACAAAATACATCAGTATATAGCTTAAAAGAATGTATACAATAAAATGTGTACATGAGATTTTGGCCTTTGCAGTGCACTTAGGACAATGTTCAGGAGGGTTCTTTAACGTGCCACGCCTTTCTTGACACAGGGCATTGGTTTTTATAGCTTTTTCTAAAAGACTGTATGACTTTAATTTCTAAATGCTAAGTGCTTGGCAAAAGAAGGTTAACAGTCACAACCTACTTTAATGTCTTGGTCAGACCCTGGCCAGTGCTTGAAACTCACAACCTCCCACATACCAAGTGAGCACTATACTAACTGAGCTACTGTAACTCACAACCTCCCACATACCAAGTGAGCACTATACTTACTGAGCTACTGTAACTCACAACCTCCCACATACCAAGTGAGCACTATACTAACTGAGCTACTGTAACTCACAACCTCCCACATACCAAGTGAGCACTATACTAACTGAGCTACTGTAACTCACAACCTCCCACATACCAAGTGAGCACTATACTAACTGAGCTACTGTAACTCACAACCTCCCACATACCAAGTGAGCACTATACTTACTGAGCTACTGTAACTCACAACCTCCCACATACCAAGTGAGCACTATACTAACTGAGCTACTGTAACTCACAACCTCCCACATACCACAGGGATTTATCAGGGTCTTTTGGGAAAAGGCCCCAAACTAAAAATTGGGAAAAACTATCAACTTTTTGCTCATTTTGGGACAACTTTGACATCATTTTTGATGTCATTAATGATTAAATCTAATGCTTTTAGTGTATTGAGTTGATTGAAGATTGAGTAAAGCAGCCACATTTATGGCAAGACTTCAGCTATGTATCTGTTACAATTTCCTAATTGGGAATTTTCTCAGCCCATTTTGGGAAAAAAATCAATGTTTTTCCATTGGGAATGGGGCCGAATTTCGGCCCTAAATAGGCCCTTGATAAATCCCTGTACCAAGTGAGCACTATACTAACTGAGCTACTGTAACTCACAACCTCCCACATACCAAGTGAGCACTATACTTACTGAGCTACTGTAACTCACAACCTCCCACATACCAAGTGAGCACTATACTTACTGAGCTACTGTAACTCACAACCTCCCACATACCAAGTGAGCACTATACTAACTGAGCTACTGTAACTCACAACCTCCTACATACCAAGTGAGCACTATACTTACTGAGCTACTGTAACTCACAACCTCCCACATACCAAGTGAGCACTATACTAACTGAGCTACTGTAACTCACAACCTCCCACATACCAAGTGAGCACTATACTAACTGAGCTACTGTAACTCACAACCTCCCACATACCAAGTGAGCACTATACTAACTGAGCTACTGTAACTCACAACCTCCCACATACCAAGTGAGCACTATACTAACTGAGCTACTGTAACTCACAACCTCCCACATACCAAGTGAGCACTATACTAACTGAGCTACTGTAACTCACAACCTCCCACATACCAAGTGAGCACTATACTAACTGAGCTACTGTAACTCACAACCTCCCACATACCAAGTGAGCACTATACTTACTGAGCTACTGTAACTCACAACCTCCCACATACCAAGTGAGCACTATACTAACTGAGCTACTGTAACTTACAACCTCCCACATACCAAGTGAGCACTATACTTACTGAGCTACTGTAACTCACAACCTCCTACATACCAAGTGAGCACTATACTAACTGAGCTACTGTGGTGGTTTAATTTAAAATGTCTTGATCAACAGACAAAATCGGACAATTCATTTTTAAGGATTATTTTGATTACAAAATTATAATGCATACTTGTATGGGCCCTGATAAATATCTGTGCATTTTCTAGTGATAGTTGATCAAGTTTACGTCTTCTATCCAGTGACAGTCTGTCATATGCAGTATTTTGAAAAGCAAACAGAGTAAGCTTTGTCCTTGATCCTGAGAATTGTTCATTTAGCTGTGCCTTACGTAAAATGTTGAGAAACTGTAAATACAAAATTATACAAAATCATTTATACAGATCTTCAGTAACTGTATATAAAATTTTTATTAGAAAGTCTTGTCTCAAATATAAACCTAAATTCATATGAATGTATCAATATTTTCAATTTTTGTGGGGTATTTTAAAGGTGATTGAGCTTGCTAAGTAAACCCCTTACACTTATTTAAAAATAATTGATATTTTTTAAGAATTTGGCCCTAGAAGAGTGTCAGATTTACAATGTTTAAGATAACCTATATATAAACTCCTATAGATCTGCTTCACTAATATACAGAGCTAGAGAATTGTCAAGCCATAAATTAAGATTGAATTAGCTTCAAGGGCTCTCAGATACAACAGCTGATAAGCATGTCGGCAACTATCATGTTATTTTCCCATGACAGTACAGGCATTGTTTTAGATACCCCCTCCACAAATGCCTTAGATCTTTGTCTTGCATGACCCTAATGCATGTGTTGAAGCTTAATGGTAAAATTTTGTTGTGTGTGTCTCATGGTGTTTATGAAAGCTTATTTTGCAAATTTTCATAGAAATTCAAATAAATTTAATATTTACATTTGCAATGGCTTTGTTATATAAAACTTTAAAACTTCTTTTGAGACAAATGGTGTTTACATCAGCTTTGCACAGCAGTGGGAGTTATATAGCACTAAACACCATTTTTAGACAGGTCGTGGTTAAATGAGATTTTGGTAATAGAACTATTATACCTTGAACTCTGATATCTGGAATATCCCGATCAGATAACTAGTATAACCCTTAGAGATAACTTGTATACCCTGGACAGATAACTTGTATAACCCTTAGACCAGAGATAACCTGTATATCCAGGACAGATAACTTGTATACCCCAGATAGGTAACTTGTTGCCCAAGACAACTTTTATACCTTGGACAGATAATTCATATACCATAACTTGTATACCCTGGAATGATAAATTGTATACCCTGAACAAATAACTCATATACCTGTATCCTGGACAGATAGTGTGTATACCAAAGACGGTTAACTTGTGTACCTAGAGTGATAACTAGTATACCCCATGCAGATAACTCATATACTCTATACAGATAACTTGTGTACCTAGAGTGATAACTAGTATACCCCATGCAGATAACTCATATACTCTATACAGATAACTTGTGTACCTAGAGTGATAACTAGTATACCCCATGCAGATAACTCATATACTCTATACAGTTAACTTGTGTACCTAGAGTGATAACTAGTATACCCCATGCAGATAACTCATATACTCTACACAGATAACTTGTTTACCTAGAGTGATAACTTGTATACCCCATGCAGATAACTCATATACTCTATACAGATAACTTGTTTACCTAGAGTGATAACTAGTATACCCCATGCAGATAACTCATATACTCTACACAGATAACTTGTTTACCTAGAGTGATAACTAGTATACCCCATGCAGATAACTCATATACTCTATACAGATAACTTGTTTACCTAGAGTGATAACTTGTATACCCCATGCAGATAACTCATATACTCTACACAGATAACTTGTGTACCTAGAGTGATAACTAGTATACCCCATGCAGATAACTCATATACTCTATACAGATAACTTGTTTACCTAGAGTGATAACTAGTATACCCCATGCAGATAACTCATATACTCTATACAGATAACTTGTTTACCTAGAGTGATAACTTTTATACCCCATGCAGATAACTCATATACTCTATACAGATAACTTGTTTACCTAGAGTGATAACTAGTATACCCCATGCAGATAACTCATATACTCTATACAGATAACTTGTTTACCTAGAGTGATAACTTGTATACCCCATGCAGATAACTCATATACTCTATGCAGATAACTCATATACTCTATACAGATAACTTGTTTACCTAGAGTGATAACTAGTATACCCCATGCAGATAACTCATATACTCTATACAGATAACTTGTTTACCTAGAGTGATAACTTGTATACCCCATGCAGATAACTCATATACTCTATACAGATAACTTGTTTACCTAGAGTGATAACTAGTATACCCCATGCAGATAACTCATATACTCTATACAGATAACTTGTTTACCTAGAGTGATAACTAGTATACCCCATGCAGATAACTCATATACTCTATACAGATAACTTGTATACCTAGAGTGATAACTAGTATACCCCATGCAGATAACTCATATACTCTACACAGATAACTTGTGTACCTAGAGTGATAACTAGTATACCCCATGCAGATAACTCATATACTCTATACAGTTAACTTGTGTACCTAGAGTGATAACTAGTATACCCCATGCAGATAACTCATATACTCTACACAGATAATTTGTATACCTAGAGTGATAACTAGTATACCCCATGCAGATAACTCATATACTCTACACAGATAACTTGTGTACCTAGAGTGATAACTAGTATACCCCATGCAGATAACTCATATACTCTACACAGATAACTTGTGTACCTAGAGTGATAACTAGTATACCCCATGCAGATAACTCATATACTCTACACAGATAACTTGTGTACCTAGAGTGATAACTAGTATACCCCATGCAGATAACTCATATACTCTATACAGATAACTTGTTTACCTAGAGTGATAACTTGTATACCCCATGCAGATAACTCATATACTCTATACAGATAACTTGTTTACCTAGAGTGATAACTTGTATACCCCATGCAGATAACTCATATACTCTACACAGATAACTTGTTTACCATAGATAGATAGCTTGTCTACCCCATGCAGATAACTCATATACTCTACACAGATAACTTGTTTACCTAGAGTGATAACTAGTATACCCCATGCAGATAACTCATATACTCTACACAGATAACTTGTTTACCATAGATAGATAGCTTGTCTACCCTAGGTAGACAACTTCATTAACTTGTATACCCTGGGAAGACTTGTATACTCCAGGCTGATAACTTGTTTGCCCTAGATAGATAACTTGTATACCATAGATAGATAGCTTGTCTACCCTAGGTAGATAACTTCAATAATTTGTATTGTATACCCTGGAAAGACTTGGATACCCCATGCAGTTAACTTGTATACCCTGGACAGATAACTTGTATACCCTAGATAGATAGCTTGTCTACCCTAGGTAGACAACTTCATTAACTTGTATATCCTAGATAGATAGCTTGTCTACCCTGGGCAGATAGCTTGTCTACCCTAGGTAGACAACTTCATTAACTTGTATACCCTGGAAGATTTGTATACTCCAGGCTGATAACTTGTATATCCTGAACAGATAATTTGTATACCCTACATAGATACATGTAGCTTGTCTAACCTTGACAGATAACCTATATAACTTATATATATATATATATATATACACAGCCTTCAAAGTAAATGTCATGACCATGTGCAAAACAAGGGGAACAACTAGAAAAGCATTTTCCGATTGAATGATGGAAAATAATAAACTCACCCACAGAAACTAGAGTTGATGTGGCTGTCAAGACAATGTGCAAAACAAGGGGAACAACTCTGTCAGAGACAAAAAATCAATTTTTTTTTTGAAAACAAAAATTTTAACAAATTATTTTCCACATTTACATTGTAATCTAAGTAATATGAAAATTAATTTATTATGAAATGTTTATATCCAAATAATTTAATGACTTATCCTGATCAATTTTTTTTTATTTTTAAATCTTCAAATTTCAAATCACATCAATATTGTTGAACCCAACTAGTCTACATGTACATAATTCTACCAAAAATATATAAATACTAGGTTTCCACAAATTCAAAATAATTAGTAGCCAAATTTCTAAAATTTGTGAAAATATAGTCCTTTTTAAAGTATTTTTCCACAAATTTGCTAAAATAGGTTACTTTTTGAAAGAATTCCTCAGAAATTAGTAGCCAATGGCAATTTTGGCTACCAGGAATGGAAACATAGTAAATATATAATAAATAAATAATATTGAAATGAAACAGGGAGATATCTTTAATTTGAGTAAAGAATTTTAAAATTGCAATTACATTGTAATTATATTTATACAATATGTAAGTCCAATGCAGTGATTTACAGTAGAACATGCATGTAAGGGATATAATGGTATCAGGTACTGACCCTGGTTAACCTGATTCTGGTGTAAGGGATATAATGGTATCAGGTACTGACCCTGGTTAACCTGATTCTGGTGTAAGGGATATAATGGTATCAGGTACTGACCCTGGTTAACCTGATTCTGGTGTAAGGGATATAATGGTATCAGGTACTGGCCCTGGTTAACCTAATTCTGGTGTAAGGGATATAATGGTATCAGGTACTGACCCTGGTTAAACTAATTCTGGTGTAAGGGATATAATGGTATCAGGTACTGCCCCTGGTTAACCTGATTCTGGTGTAAGGGATATAATGGTATCAGGTTAAACTGATTCTGGTGTAAGGGATATAATGGTATCAGGTTAAACTGATTCTGGTGTAAGGGATATAATGGTATCAGATACTGACCCTGGTTAACCTGATTCTGGTGTAAGAGATATAATGGTATCAGGTACTGGCCCTGGTTAACCTGATTCTGGTGTAAGGGATATAATGGTATCAGGTACTGGCCCTGGTTAACCTGATTCTGGTGTAAGGGATATAATGGTATCAGGTACTGACCCTGGTTAACCTGATTCTGGTGTAAGGGATATAATGGTATCAGGTACTGACCCTGGTTAACCTGATTCTGGTGTAAGGGATATAATGGTATCAGGTACTGACCCTGGTTAAACTGATTCTGGTGTAAGGGATATAATGGTATCAGGTACTGGCCCTGGTTAACCTGATTCTGGTGTAAGGGATATAATGGTATCAGGTACTGACCTAGGTTAACCTGATTCTGGTGTAAGGGATATAATGGTATCAGGTACTGACCCTGGTTAACCTGATTCTGGTGTAAGAGATATAATGGTATCAGGTACTGACCCTGGTTAACCTGATTCTGGTGTAAGGGATATAATGGTATCAGGTACTGACCCTGGTTAACCTGATTCTGGTGTAAGAGATATAATGGTATCAGGTACTGATCCTGGTTAACCTGATTCTGGTGTAAGGGATATAATGGTATCAGGTACTGACCCTGGTTAACCTGATTCTGGTGTAAGGGATATAATGGTATCAGGTACTGACCCTGGTTAACCTGATTCTGGTGTAAGGGATATAATGGTATCAGGCACTGACCCTGGTTAACCTGATTCTGGTGTAAGGGATATAATGGTATCAGGTACTGACCCTGGTTAACCTGATTCTGGTGTAAGGGATATAATGGTATCAGGTACTGACCCTGGTTAACCTGATTCTGGTGTAAGGGATATAATGGTATCAGGTATTGACCCTGGTTAACCTGATTCTGGTGTAAGGGATATAATGGTATCAGGTACTGACCCTGGTTAAACTGATTCTGGTGTAAGGGATATAATGGTATCAGGTACTGGCCCTGGTTAAACTGATTCTGGTGTAAGGGATATAATGGTATCAGGTACTGATCCTGGTTAACCTGATTCTGGTGTAAGGGATATAATGGTATCAGGTACTGGCCGTGGTTAACCTGATTCTTGTGTAAGGGATATTAATAGAATCTGTCACCTGTTTATGACCGATACCGGTTGATCTCAGTCGAGGGTGATGTGATGTAACATATATCCCAATCGAGGCTTTGCAGAGGTAAAAAAAAAGTAGCTTAAAATTCGCATTACGATCATGTTTTTCACTATCAGCGTCCGTGTCAACTACAAATGCTGATGTGGACTGAAGAACTAAATAAAAAGCAATAAATTTCAAAGGTAACCGGTACTCACTTCTAAATCCACAAGCTATTATATCCTATTTTGTTCCAACACGAACCGACTTTCCTCGGTTAAAATTTTAAGTTATGTCCAAAACTTTAATGTCAATTTAAAGAATATTTATCTGGGAACAAAATGACACCAAGATCACGATGATCGGACACAAATTAAAGAAGTAATGTAGAATTTTGTCGGGGCACCTGCAAGTCAAAGATCTGATTCGTTGTTCCCCTTTACTCTTTTTTATAGACTTAGGGATATTTTTAAAAATTTTATTATGAAACTGGCCCCTGTGGTGGAAACCTAGTTTAATGATTTACTTTCGTCACACCTGGGGTTCTTGTTCTCTTAATTTAGATTAAAACAAAAGTCGACGGATAAATTTGGATAAAAGTATTACTTCTACCACGCCCCTAGTGTCCCAAACCCAAATAAAGTATTTACCAAAGAACATTATTTATTTATCAACGCACATGTTTGTTTAAACAAAGTAAATAATAATGAAATAATGCAATTTTAACATATAGTGGTTAACCGACATATATCAAGGGATCAAATATCGCCAACTGAATCAGTTACTGATAGGCTAGCGAGCAGCCATTACGGTTACCAAACATTTATGTTTACACCTGTAGTTTTATACAGGTAAAATCCAGTTGTTACATACCCGTGAAAAGTTCCCGTTCTGTTCCAGTGTTTGTTTGATATCTAGCTCCTGTGCATTACAGAATTCCGTAAATAAAACTACTAATATCACTAATACAATGCTTCTGTTTACACGTTCCATTTTCATACCTGACCTTATTTGAATTTCGTTTCCGCGGTGTGCGATGACAAAAGGGGAGATGATTCACTTCATTCACTCAGGTGTGACTCAGATCCAGGTAATTCGGATTATTTCCCCCTTAGCGATGGTTTTTAACGCATGGACTTTATTTATTTATTTATTATTTATTTATTTATCATCTAAAGTCCCTTTAGAGACAAAAACCCATAAAAATAAAAAAGAGAAGGGTATGACTATATTGTATTAACGTAAAAATGTTCTCCGTGTTCTTGTTATTTTAACTTTACTGCTTTCTAGCTTTCTTTATAATCATTAAGATCATCCCACAGTTAGCATGTACACTTTGTGTCAGTTTACTTTACAGTTACCTTTGCTATTTTGATGAATACTCCTTATATACTGATTTTAATGAATTGTGTGGTGACGACAAATTTAATTATTGTTTTAGCTTTTCAACATCTTCAAAATAATTTTGGTTTCATAATTTTGGACCAAGCACTACTGATGAGGAATTGTATTCCGAAACGGCTGTCTAGTGCTGTAAAATTAAAACTGGTATAATATGTAATTTATTGACTATAACAAATATTCAACCTTTTTAGCAAAATGTATTTTAAATATGAATAGCAGAAGAACTTGGGTTTTCTAATAGATTGTAATAATAATAAGCAGTTTTTAATAAGATATCTTTTGATAGTATAGAAAATGTTTGATGTGTCTTTATGCCGAGTATGTAATAGTTTTTATCCCTTTTTTTTTAAGGAATAACTGTGATATTATTTTTTTATTGGTGTATAAAAGAAAAAACGATTTGCACACTGGATAATGCGCGTAGCGCATTATTCAAAAGTGTGCAAATCGTTTTTTCTTTTATACACCAATAAAAAAATAATATCACAGTTATTCCTTATAATTTAATTTAGACATTCTTTAATTATTCAAAAAATTAAAAGAAAACCCCAAAAAATCTGAAACATTTAAATCAAGTTTAATTATATCTACATCGATAGTCATCATAAGGCGGATGAATATGACCCGATTGTTTTTTTTATAATCGTGATCTCATTCAGTGATGAGTATTGCAGATGTAAACAATGAAGAAGTTCCGGTTAAATCCGCCAAAACGGGGCAAGTGGGCGGAGCTAATCTAAATTTTTTTATTGAGGTATAAAGAAAAAAAATTGGTCACGTGGTCTCCATTGTTTTGTATTGTGTTCTGTTGTATAAACAAATTTTAATTAAATTATAAAAAAATACATGTATTTTGAACTTGGGACTTGAAATGTATTGTTTCATGTCAGTTGTTACTTAGTGTTAAATGTCACAGTGACAGTTTATGATAACATTCAATGATTTTATAATCGTATTATAAAAAAACATCAAAGATCCTTAATAGCTAAAATGAGGCTAAGTGTTAAAATGCAACTCTTAGCTGTTAGAAATGGATTGCACCCCGAGTGAGCGATATGTCTTCATATGTGTTTTGCAAGCCGATATTTAATGGTAGAATCTTATGTATCACGAATACAGCATGCGTATAATAGTACACCAGTAAACACTGGTAAAGCTGGTGTGAAATAATGCACCGGTGGTACCGCGATATGGGTTGCATGTATCGGCTATCCGGCGGTACGAAAATTGCCTGGACGTTTTACCGTACTGAGTTTGTTAATAGCGCCAAGATGATAAACACTCGTTTTCTCGTTCATTCTAGTCATGCCGTTTGAATGATGATTTGTTTTGTTAAGTCATTGAGGCTTGATTTTTCTAATTGCTGAAAATAAAAGGTTGTTATCAGAGTATTTCTTGCATATTTTATTTAAACTTAGGTCATTTATTGTTATAACTTTTTATGCTATGCATTCAAAATTATGTTAGCCATTATGTTCAATATGTACTGCAATACACTTCACAGTGTTGACAATATATATTGCAATATGATTTTTGCCGTATTGTTACAGCCCAATAATATATCACTGATATTCAGTCGTGATACTGTATGGTGACATATAATATCCATTCTAGTTATTCAGTCGTGATACTGTACGGTGACATATAATATCCATTCTAGTTATTCAGTTTGATACTGTATGGTGACATATAATATCCATTCTAGTTATTCAGTCGTGATACTGTACGGTGACATATAATATCCATTCTAGTTATTCAGTCGTGATACTGTACGGTGACATATAATATCCATTGTAGTTATTCAGTCGTGATACTGTATGGTGACATATAATATCCATTCTAGTTATTCAGTCGTGATACTGTATGGTGACATATAATATCCATTGTAGTTATTCAGTCGTGATACTGTATGGTGACATATAATATCCATTCTAGTTATTCAGTTTGATACTGTATGGTGACATATAATATCCATTCTAGTTATTCAGTCGTGATACTGTATGGTGACATATAATATCCATTGTAGTTATTCAGTCGTGATACTGTACGGTGACATATAATATCCATTGTAGTTATTCAGTCGTGATACTGTACGGTGACATATAATATCCATTCTAGTTATTCAGTCGTGATACTGTACGGTGACATATAATATCCATTGTAGTTATTCAGTCGTGATACTGTACGGTGACATATAATATCCATTCTACTGTAGTTATTCAGTCGTGATACTGTACGGTGACATATAATATCCATTCTAGTTAAGTTGACTATGTTAATGATAACGTTTAAATATTTTAAACAATCAATGATTGCTTGTTATACAATGATTATGAGGTGCTGTTTTAATATTTATTAGGTATTTCATGATATAATAAATTCGATTTATGGTATTATATAAAAAATATGGTTTAATTTTGTTGACGTCACCACGTCAACCCTGGAGATAAAGATACCCGTGAACGGCAATAGTATCACCATATATATATATAATAAATATATATATATATATATATATATATATATATCTATATATATATATTATATATATAACTAAACAGGTAAACACACGTATAGTTGAGTATAGTTGACTTGGTAGTGGTGGACTTAACATTCCCCCCGAGGCAAAAAACTTAGTTTACGTTTGTTTTTAATTGTTTATATATATGTTTTAACGTTTTGATTATCCGTATCAATTAAATGCTGCCAGACCCAACTTTATGAAATTCGGAATGAATGAAATTTATTTATTTATTTATTTATTTTTTTGTTTATTTACATTCAGTATATTTACCCTCTCTTTAATCAGTTAGTTTACTGTCAACACGGTAACATGTTTTAGCTTATCAAGTTGCCTTGGGTGTATTACACGATTTATGGTGACATGTTTTATAATATCCTGCCCGTCCGTTATAGTCAAACATTGAATTGATTATTGTTTTTTTTATATTACCAAAGAAATACGACCAGAGGGGACTACCACCATGATAATATTACCTGCTTAGCCCGTAGCGGTCATATACAAGTCTTATGTTAGACAGTGTCTATCCCCAGCCTTGAATCATTTTTCCTCCCGGGGTTTCCATTTAATGTTGGTATCATTATTTTTATTCATTCCTTAAATTATTTTCTATCATTATGATTCCCCACCACCAAAGTTTGAGAATCAATTTGTTTCTGTTCTATTTTCTTATTATTCGACTTAAAAATTATTCTTATTATATCATTATTCTTCAAGACCGATCTCGGAAACGGCTATGTTTTTTTTTTATCCGATTCTCGAAGGTGGGTGAATGCTGTTATTGGTAATAACCACGTGCACAAGGAAAAAAGCATGTCTTATACAAAAATATTTTCTTTAAGTGAACATTGATTTGATTGAAAATTGATTGAATCGGAACTAATTCATAGTGTGACAATCGCATGACTTTTGTATCAGTATAGAATTGATTGATGCCTGACTTGTCAATTATTGAAATTTGATATATTGATAAAAAGATGGAATAACAGTGAGATATATGAAAAGGGAGGTTTGTGCGTTATTAATATATTATCGCGATATTTATAGACAAGACGCTAATTGGGCCTGATATCCTCACCTGATAAATAATGGCTAGCTGATACATTTGAAAACCTAAATACTGAAACTTCAATGTCAAAATCGTTCCAAATAATAACGATTTCAGGCTTTCTTTTTTGTTTTTTTTAGAAAATCAGCCATTTCACTATTCTTTAGCATGGGTAACCTTGACCTTTGAACCCATATTCATCTATACATCAAAATGCTCGTTGTATCAATACCTACTATTATACATGCCTATACAAAAAGTTCATAGTTTTCAAGATAATTAACCATTCATCTGTGACCTTGACCTTTGAACCCACTACCTTAAGCTATATAATCCAAATGATTGTTACATCAATGCCAACACTATTCTAATATACATGCCTATACAAAAAGTTTATAGTTTTCCAGATAACAAACAAAATCAGAATGTTCCAAATTTAGGTCATGACCTTCCCAATGGACCTTAACCCCATTTTAAAGGTTATTTCAGGAATATCTAAAAACTTGTAACCCCATGTCATTATCTGATCAAATAGTCGAGCTATAACAATTTGAAAAAAGTTATTTTACGTTTTTTTTTCAAAATTAAACGCAAAAACGCATAACCTATTTTTGTCTGTATTTCACAAAATTAACTAATTAAAGGCTTAAGACCCTAGAGAATCCAAATATCACATCAGATATCAATTTTTTTTTCTAATGACCGGTTTTGAAGAAGAATATTGTTTAAGATTTTTGCGCCCCAAGGTTACCTTGGCCTAGTTGTGGTAGCCATGGCAACGCCACGAACAATCTGAATTGCACCGGGCCATATATACTTCTTTCCAGGTTTTATGAAATCTGTCCGATAGTTTCAAAGGAGAAGCCGAAAAAAGTGTTAACGACGCACGCACAAACGCACATACACATGCTGCACTTTGTCAAAAGCTCACATGACCTTCTGTTGGGTGAGCTAAAACTAATAAATTAAGCTATTGTAAATAAGTTTATAACTTACGTGATTCAATACCTGGGGAAATCAATTCTAAATGGACATAAGCTGCAGTGATGACAAGCCCATGTCATAATCTGCGAGTATCTCATGTTACAATTTAATTGAACAAAGACATTTAACTTGGGCTTAAAACACTGAAGTGTTAATTGTTGATTTTTTAAATTAAATTTAACTTCCCAGGCATAATATTTCACTTATATCGAGGCATTACCAGGTGTATATTTGATATAATATATAGTTTATGAATGGCGGGGAATCATACGTAACTATTATTAGCTCAACTGGCTATATCCAGCTAATCTTAAGGCATTGCGAAGTGTTCGTGCGTCCGTGCATGCGTAAACTTCAATCTTTTCTGAAACCATATTTGGTGTGCAAGGTCCCTAGGTGGAGTAGATTAAAGTTTGTGATATTCGGTCAGATCCCAAATCCAAGATTGCCGTTGCCATATACCATTTTTTGAATTTAATCATAAAATACATTCAAAAAACCATTTTGAATGTATTTTATGATTAAATTCAAAAAATGGTATATGACACCGTTGTTACTATAAATTAAAAAAAAAAAAAAACAACCAGAAAATGCACATTACATATTTATTTGTTGATCAATTTAGTTCAAATTTGGTATATGGAATGTAGTGCTTTGGTCATCTAATATCTGTAACAGATTTTCCATATTTTTGTCGTTTGCATATTATCAGCAGAGAAGTTTTAAGTTTTTAGTATTATGCAAGTGAGCTGAAATTTTAAGCCGATTCTTTGAAAATCTTCTTCTCCGAAATAACTGGACCATTAGTTGAAACAAGCGTGGGGTATATCTACACTTTAACAGGGATTTCAAAACTGTTCCCAAATTGGAACAACATATGTCAAAACCGTGTTTCATATCTACCAATTCATTTTATATGCAAGTTGTGTCATGTGCTAATCAGGATTTTGAATGCATAATTTTAATAAAAATTCAAAATCAGCACATGACAGTTGAGCAATACAGGCCAAGCACCATACAGACTGCAAACAATAATATAAACAAGAGTTTAAATTTTAAGCAGTTTGGACCCAAGGCAATGATATTTGCAAATAAATTATTACTTGTCCTAAAATTCTACCCTACATGTTAATATCTAAGGTTGTATGGACAGCTAGTAAAAAGTACAAAGTCAAAAAAAAACGAGGCAAGTTCAGTATTTTTACACATCTGTGACTTTAACATTTTAACCCATTAGTTTCATCTATCTATCAAAATGATTGTTACGCCAATACCTACAATATTCTAATATACATCCTTATACAACTAGTTTATACTTTTCCAGATAATTTACCATTTCAGTATTCGGTTGCATCTGTGACCTTGACCTTTGAACCCATGACCTTCATTCATATATCAAAATGATCGTCAGGCCAATTCCTGCAAATGTTTATGATTTTCCAGATATATTGAGAAATACGCTTATTTAGCAATTTTCCCATTTCCTCCTGGTGCTCCTTGCCATTTCACAATTTTGGCCCCTACAGCTACGGTTAGTGCAAATCTGAAACTAGGTGCCCTAAGTATGTTTTACATGAAATATCTAAGGTTTATCTCTTGTATGTTCACAATTTCCCCCTTTATGGGACCCCAAGGGGACATAACCCTTCATAATCATAACTGCTAAATATCATCCAATTTCGGCCAGTCGTTTTAATTTGGAGGCGTTTAAGTTTGTAAAATTTAAAAAGTTTACACACGATGGACGACGGACAAAGATAGATGGCAATAGCTCATCTGAACTTTTGGCTCGTGGGCTAAAAATTTAAAAGTAGCACATGGCATTGCTGATAAATCAAAACAAGATGCTCTCATACTGTGTCCATAAACAAGGACAAACACTTGCACTGTCGAAGGGGTTGCCTTGTGACGTCTTAGATTTAAACGCAACAGCATCATGAATTAAATCACCTGTTTGCATGCCATGGTAAATGCTAATCTCGTGACGCTTATGGCATTTTAAATTCCCCATGAACTTATTTATATTATCATTGTCAGTCTTATCTTTGCTCTGGTCCTCAAATATTACCTATCTCGCAAGTAACTGTCCTTAACTAACCAACAAAGACAAAGTGTAACAACAAGGTGTTTAATTTGACATCATTAGTAATGGCGAAATACGCCTTGATTTGGCTGTATGTAACGATAATACTCTTTCGACAATGTGAGTGTCATGCTGATATTTCGGATATCAAGACAACCGTTGTAGAACTGTTCGACAAAATAAAGGATCTGCAAGTAAAAGTTGATTCTCCCGAATCGCTTCCACCAATCAGATGGGCCAAATTTAAAGGTGTTTATGAAAGTGACGTCAAATTTAATTTCCATGGAAACCCATCAATGACGGCATTAAGATATATATTTTCTGTATATGATAATAATATGTTTGCGACGGCATGGGTAACATCGGTTCTTCTAGAGGCTTATAAATATGGAAAAGCACCAAAACCATCAGACGATCAAATAGAATGGTCAGTGGATGCCTTATCGGATCATTATAATAAGAATTTGAATTATTCTAACTCCATTATGGCTTTCTGGCCACAGCTATATAATGAAAATGTACAGGTGAGTATTACATTTGTGTAACTTATGTTTTTCAACGAATGTAAGATCGTGAATCGCCAACCCTTACGGTCAACCAGTGATTATTATGTTTTACTACTAATCCAGAAATTTGTCTTTACGACAACGCACGGCCCGCTACTTCAACGTATGGTCCGCTACTACAACGTATGGTCCGCTACGACAACGTATGGTTCGCTACTACAACGTATGGTCCGCTACGACAACGTATGGTTCGCTACGACAACGTATGGTCCGCTACGACAACGTATGGTCCGCTACGACAACGTACATGTATGGTCGGCTACGACAACGTACATGTATGGTCCGCTACGACAACGTATGGTCCGCTACAACAACGTATGGTCCGCAAGGACAACGTACATGTATGGTCCGCTACTACAACGTATGGTCCGCTACGACATTGTATGGTCCGCTACTACAACGTATGGACCTCTACGACAACGTATGGTCTGCTACGACAACTTATGGTCCGCTACGACAACGTATGGTCCGCTACTACAACGTATGGCTCGCTACTACAATGTATGGTCCGCTACGAAACGTATGATCCGCTACGAAACGTATGGTCCGCTACTACAACGTATGGTTCGCTACGACAACGTATGGTCCGCTACGACAACGTATGATCCGCTACTACACAACACATGGTCCGCTACGACAACGTATGGTCCGCTACTACAACGTATGGCCCGCTACGACAACGTAATGTATAGTTCGCTACTACAACGTATGGTTCGCTACGACAACGTATGGTCCGCTACGACAACGTAATGTATAGTTCGCTACTACAACGTATGGTTCGCTACGACAACGCATGGTCCGCTACTACAACGTATGGTCCGCTACTACAACGTATGGTCCGCTACGACAACGTAATGTATAGTTCGCTACGACAGCGTATGGTTCGCTACTACAACGTATGATCCGCTACTACAACGTATGGTCCGCTACTACAACGTATGGTTCGCTACTACAACGTATGGTCCGCTACTACAACGTATGATCCGCTACTACAACGTATGGTCCGCTACTACAACGTATGGTCCGCTACTACAACGTATGGTTCGCTACTACAACGTATGATCCGCTACTACAACGTATGGTTCGCTACTACAACGTATGGTTCGCTACTACAACGTATGATTCGCTACTACAACGTATGATCCGCTACTACAACGTATGGTCCGCTACTACAACGTATGGTTCGCTACTACAACGTATGGTCCGCTACTACAACGTATGGTTCGCTACTACAACGTATGGTTCGCTACTACAACGTTTGGTCCGTTACGACAACGTATGGTCCGCTACGACAACGTATGGTCCGCTACGACAACGTATGGTCCGCTACTACAACGTATGGTTCGCTACGACAACGTATGGTCCGCTACTACAACGTTTGGTCCGCTACGAAACGTATGGTCCGCTACTACAACGTATGGTCCGCTACGACAACGTATGGTCCGCTACTACAACGTATGATTCGCTACTACAACGTATGATCCGCTACTACAACGTATGGTCCGCTACTACAACGTTTGGTCCGTTACTACAACGTATTGTCAGCTACGAAAACGTATGGTCCGCTACGACAGCGTATGATCCGCTACTACAACGTATGGTCCGCTACTACAACGTATGATCCGCTACTACAACGTATGGTTCGCTACTACAACGTATGATCCGCTACTACAACGTATGGTCCGCCACTACAACGTTTGGTCCGTTACTACAACGTATGGTCCGCTACGACAACGTATGATCCGCTACTACAACGTATGATCCGCTACTACAACGTATGGTCCGCTACTACAACGTATGGTTCGTTACTACAACGTATGGTCCGCTACTACAACGTATGGTCCGCTACTACAACGTTTGGTCCGCTACGACAACGTATGGTCCGCTACGACAACGTATGGTTCGCTACGACAACGTATGGTCCGCTACGACAACGTATGGTTCGCTACTACAACGTATGGTTCGCTACTACAACGTTTGGTCCGTTACTACAACGTATTGTCAGCTACGAAAACGTATGGTCCGCTACGACAGCGTACATGTATGGTCCGCTACGACAACGTATGGTCCGCAACGACAACGTATGGTACGTTACGACAACGTATTGTCAGCTAGGAAAACGTATGGTCCGCTACGACAGCGTACATGTATGGTCCGCTACGACAACGTATGGTCCGCAACGACAACGTATGGTACGTTACGACAACGTATTGTCAGCTACGAAAACGTATGGTCCGCTACGACAGCGTACATGTATGGCCCGCTACGACAACGCATGGTCCGCAACGACAACGTATGGTACGTTACGACAACGTATTGTCAGCTAGGAAAACGTATGGTCCGCTACGACAACGTACATGTATGGTCCGCTACGACAACGCATAGTCCGCAACGACAACATATGGTCCGCTACGACAACATATGGTCCGCTACGACAACGTATGGTCCGCTACGACAACGTTTGGTCCGCTACGACAACGTATGGTTCGCTACTACAACGTATGGTTCGCTACTACAACGTTTGGTCCGCTACTACAACGTATTGTCAGCTACGAAAACGTATGGTCCGCTACGACAGCGTACATGTATGGTCCGCTACGACAACGCATAGTCCGCAACGACAACGTATGGTCCGCTACGACAACGTATGGTCCGCTACGACAACGTATGATCCGCTACGACAACGTTTGGTCCGCTACGACAGCGTATGATTCGCTACTACAACGTATGGTTCGGTACTACAACGTTTGGTCCGCTACGACAGCGTATGGTTCGCTACTACAACGTATTGTCAGCTACGACAACGTATGGTTCGCTTCTACAACGTATTGTCAGCTACGACAACGTATGGTTCGCTACTACAACGTATGGTCCGCTACTACAACGTATGGTTCGCTACTACAACGTTTGGTCCGCTACTACAACGTATGGTTCGCTACTACAACGTATGGTTCGCTACTACAACGTTTGGTCCGCTACGACAACGTATGGTCCGCTACTACAACGTTTGGTCCGTTACTACAATTTATGGTCCGCTACTACAACGTATGGTTCGCTACTACAACGTATGGTTCGCTACTACAACGTATGGTCCGCTACGACAACGTATGGTCCGCTACTACAACGTTTGGTCCGTTACGACAATGTATGGTCCGCTACGAGAACGTATGGTTCGCTACTACAACGTATGGTTCGCTACTACAACGTATGGTCCGCTACGACAACGTATGGTTCGCTACTACAACGTATGGTCCGCTACGACAACGTATGGTCCGTTACGACAATGTATGGTCCGCTACGAGAACGTATGGTTCGCTACTACAACGTATGGTTCGCTACTACAACGTATGGTTCGCTACTACAACGTATGGTTCGCTACTACAACGTATGGTCCGTTACGACAATGTATGGTCCGCTACTTCAACGTTTGGTCCGCTACTTCAACGTTTGGTCCGCTACTTCAACGTTTGGTCCGCTACTTCAACGTTTGGTCCGCTACTTCAACGTTTGGTCCGCTACTTCAACGTATGGTTCGCTACTACAACGTTTGGTCCGCTACTTCAACGTATGGTTCGCTACGACAACGTATGGTTCGCTACGACAACGTATGGTCCGCTACGACAACGTATGGTCCGCTACTACAACGTATGGTTCGCTACTACAACGTTTGGTCCGTTACGACAACGTATGGTCCGCTACGACAACGGATGGTTCGCTACTACAACGTATGGTCCGCTACGACAACGTATGGTCCGCTACGACAACGTATGGTTCGCTACTACAACGTATGGTTCGCTACTACAACGTTTGGTCCGCTACTTCAACGTATGGTTCGCTACTACAACGTATGGTTCGCTACGACAACGTATGGTCCGCTACGACAACGTATGGTCCCTACTACAACGTATGGTTCGCTACTACAACGTTTGGTCCGTTACGACAACGTATGGTCCGCTACGACAACGGATGGTTCGCTACTAAACGTATGGTCCGCTACGACAACGTATGGTCCGCTACGACAACGTATGGTTCGCTACTACAACGTATGGTTCGCTACTACAACGTTTGGTCCGCTACTTCAACGTATGGTTCGCTACTACAACGTATGGTCCGCTACTACAACGTATGGTTCGCTACTACAACGTATGGTTCGCTACTACAACGTTTGGTCCGTTACGACAACGTATGGTCCGCTACGACAACGTATGGTTCGCTACTACAACGTATGGTTGGCTACGACAACGTATGGTCCGCTACGAAACGTATGGTCCGCTACGACAACGTATGGTTCGCTACTACAACGTATGGTTCGCTACTACAACGTATGGTCCGCTACGACAACGTATGGTCCGCTACTACAACGTATGGTTCGCTACTACAACGTATGGTTCGCTACTACAACGTATGGTTCGCTACTACGTATACAATGTTTGGTCCGCTACTACAACGTATGGTCCGCTACGACAACGTATGGTCCGCTACGACAACATATGGTCCGCTACTACAACGTATGGTTCGCTACTACGTATATAATGTTTGGTCCGCTACTACAACGTATGGTTCGCTACGACAACGTATGGTCCGCTACGACAACGTATGGTTCGCTACGACAACGTATGGTTCGCTACTACAACGTATGGTTCGCTACTACAACGTATGGTTCGCTACTACGTATACAATGTTTGGTCCGCTACTACAACGTATGGTTGGCTACGACAACGTATGGTCCGCTACGACAACGTATGGTCCGCTACTACAACGTATGGTTCGCTACTACAACGTATGGTCCGCTACAACAACGTATGGTCCGCTACGACAACGTTTGGTCCGCTACTACAACGTATGGTTCGCTACTACAACGTATGGTTCGCTACTACAACGTTTGGTCCGCTACGACAACGTTTGGTCCGCTACGACAACGTATGGTTCGCTACTACAACGTATGGTTCGCTACTACAACGTATTGTCAGCTACGAAAACGTATGGTCCGCTACGACAGCGTACATGTATGGTCCGCTACGGCAACGCATAGTCCGCAACGACAACATATGGTCCGCTACGACAACGTATGGTCCGCTACGACAACGTATGATCCGCTACGACAACGTATGGTCCTCTACGACAACGTACATGTATGGTTCGCTACTACAACGTATGGTCCGCTACGACAACGTATGGTCTGCTACTACAACGTATGATCCGCTACAACAACGTATGGTCCGATACTACAACGTATGGTCCGCTACGACAACGTATGGTCCGCTACTACAGCGTATGGTCCGCTACGACAACATATGGTCCGCTACGACAACGTATGGTTGCTTCTACAACGTATGGTCCGCTACGACAACATATGGTCCGCTACGACAACGTATGGTCCGCTACGACAACGTATGTTTAGCAACTACAACGTATGGTCTACTACGACAACGTATGGTTGCTTCTACAACGTATGGTCCGCTACGACAACGTATGGTTCGCTACTACAACGTATGGTTCGCTACTACAACGTTTGGTCCGCTACTTCAACGTATGGTTCGCTACTACAACGTATGGTCCGCTACTACAACGTATGGTTCGCTACTACAACGTATGGTTCGCTACTACAACGTTTGGTCCGTTACGACAACGTATGGTCCGCTACGACAACGTATGGTTCGCTACTACAACGTATGGTTGGCTACGACAACGTATGGTCCGCTACGACAACGTATGGTCCGCTACGACAACGTATGGTTCGCTACTACAACGTATGGTTCGCTAATACAACGTATGGTCCGCTACGACAACGTATGGTCCGCTACTACAACGTATGGTTCGCTACTACAACGTATGGTTCGCTACTACAACGTATGGTTCGCTACTACGTATACAATGTTTGGTCCGCTACTACAACGTATGGTCCGCTACGACAACGTATGGTCCGCTACGACAACATATGGTCCGCTACTACAACGTATGGTTCGCTACTACGTATATAATGTTTGGTCCGCTACTACAACGTATGGTTCGCTACGACAACGTATGGTCCGCTACGACAACGTATGGTTCGCTACGACAACGTATGGTTCGCTACTACAACGTATGGTTCGCTACTACAACGTATGGTTCGCTACTACGTATACAATGTTTGGTCCGCTACTACAACGTATGGTTGGCTACGACAACGTATGGTCCGCTACGACAACGTATGGTCCGCTACTACAACGTATGGTTCGCTACTACAACGTATGGTCCGCTACAACAACGTATGGTCCGCTACGACAACGTTTGGTCCGCTACTACAACGTATGGTTCGCTACTACAACGTATGGTTCGCTACTACAACGTTTGGTCCGCTACGACAACGTTTGGTCCGCTACGACAACGTATGGTTCGCTACTACAACGTATGGTTCGCTACTACAACGTATTGTCAGCTACGAAAACGTATGGTCCGCTACGACAGCGTACATGTATGGTCCGCTACGGCAACGCATAGTCCGCAACGACAACATATGGTCCGCTACGACAACGTATGGTCCGCTACGACAACGTATGATCCGCTACGACAACGTATGGTCCTCTACGACAACGTACATGTATGGTTCGCTACTACAACGTATGGTCCGCTACGACAACGTATGGTCTGCTACTACAACGTATGATCCGCTACAACAACGTATGGTCCGATACTACAACGTATGGTCCGCTACGACAACGTATGGTCCGCTACTACAGCGTATGGTCCGCTACGACAACATATGGTCCGCTACGACAACGTATGGTTGCTTCTACAACGTATGGTCCGCTACGACAACATATGGTCCGCTACGACAACGTATGGTCCGCTACGACAACGTATGTTTAGCAACTACAACGTATGGTCTACTACGACAACGTACGGTCCGCTATGTGTTTCTTACGAAGATATTTTATTGGGTTGTGATTAGGAATGTCAGTTGGTTGAAGCTTATTTAAAACATCTCGTATGGTTGTCCAGGATGCAATTATTAACAGCAGAGAAGATATGGGTTTTATTAGGCTTCTTATTACTATGTTACATCTATTAATTTCAGTATTGGCAGAGCACACCTATCAATTTGTTGACAATGTTTAATGAGACTGCATTTGTGAACTGGACAGCAGTCTATCCCGAAATGGAAAAACTTGGTTTGGGAGATGTTGTAAAGGTCATGCAAAATCTCTTAGCGAGGAGGTAAGTTGAGTTACGTAATCTAGATAAGTACAACCTTTTGCCTGGATATTATATTATGATAGAATATTCATGGATGAAGAAATATATGATAGAACATTCGTGGATGAAGAAAAAAGATGTAAAACATATATGGCAAAATACTAAAGTCTACATATGGCGCAGATTAAAATTAGGCTGTTTTACCAATGGAACGCATAATATGTAAGTGCGTATGTATTTTTGACATTTGAGTTTGCCCTTTTCGAACTATTTTGTGTTTAGTTTATTTTGGTTAAATATATGCAATGTTTCTCTTAACACTTTGGCTTGACTGATACATAAAACCGGATAAATATGATTTGTAGTACACTGATTGGTTTCCAATACTGTTAGATGAACCAGAACTGATAATACAAAAAAATAGCTTGGCGTTTACGATGTGCACGATCAATGTGACAGCTTTGAACAGTACAGTTCATTTCATAGCAACCGACTAGACTGACTCGCACAGACTTCTTAAATTTAGCAGCGTTCTAATGGAAACAAGAGCACCACTAAGCGGGACAATATACACACGTCGATGTCTATAATATAAGCAGGTATAATAAGAGGAGAACCTTAATTAAACGATATGCATATCCATATAGGATCCCAATTACAAAGGAATCCATACACACAAGAACATTGAATACCAGATACGAGAAACTGGATGCAAAAAAACCATTTTATATGTTTAACAGCATGGCTTCTTGCGAAACCTTCGCCTATAACTGGCAACGTCTCGATATTTAAGTAAAATATTCTTGACTGGGACGTTAAACACCGTTACTCAACTCAACTCTTGCGAAACCATACCAAATTTGAGGGAATGACATGAAAAATTGCATTTTCAACATTATGTCCTTATTTGGCACTCAAAGGGTCATAACTCCTAAAAAAATGTCATCAACATCTGCACATCTTCATATGATTCCAATAACATACACATGTAAAATTTCAAAACAATAAGTCAAAAACTGTGGGACAAGTTGGAAAAATCCAACACAAGATACCAGAAATTGCTAAAAATTAAATGCAACACAAAAGCCCGTTTTATATGTTAAACATTATTACTTGTGACAGAGTGGTTGACCTTTGAACTCAAACCGTGATCTTGACCTTTATGTATATGGAACACATGTGTTTATTTCGTCTACATAATGCGTTTAAAAAGTAAATACGTGCATTGTGTGTTTTAACTGCAAATCCTAACGCGCTCCGTGGTGTGGGAAGGTCATCATACATAAAGGTCAAACGGAAAGGCCAGTATGTAGGACAGCAAAACTTAACCTCTAACGTTTAACTTTTAATAACAGCGAAACTTCTTTTAATATTGTCATGTGCTACTTCTGAATTTTTATGAAATAATACATTTAAAAATAGCACATGGCAATATTGTACACAGCAATTTGTATAATATACCAACTAAAGCAGCTTTCTTAAACATAATACCATTATCAATTATTTATGTTTTTAGAGATGGGTATCGTCATGCGTTTCAGATTCCGCCAGATTTTGACGACACGTCAGTAAACTTAGGAATGGGATCTCTGATTAGAGATATGGCTCTGGAATTCCCACAGTCAGACGCTAAATGGCAAATGAGACATTCTAACTTGTCCTCTGTATTCAGCGCATTAAAGCACTATGCGTACAGACCAATGTCAAACGAATCCAGAATTAACACGATTGACACTAGGACCTACTTTTACATGAGGAAGTTTCTGGAATGGGCTAAAAGCGAAGGGAGAGATGTGGCTCTAACTGCAACTTGGGTAATATTTTGTTTTTGCCATTAGTTTTCCCTTTTTTGGTCTGATGCTGTTTTTGTCGAGACAGTATTTGCATATGTTCTCAACCAGATACCATTGTTAATTGATTAATCTAAAGGTTTGTTACTATATTTACAATACTTGATATTTATGTTTTATGGTGGTTTTAAGTGCTGACACACTTGGCACACAGTGTCGCAGATAAACCAAACAAGTTAATTTACTAAATCAATTAATAGGCGCTTAGTAAAAAGGTCAATTGAAGTCGGTAAACATCACGACGATTTCGTTCAATTTCTTTATTCAAAGCACCACAATAATGAAAATTCTTATAATATATGTCAAATAGACATATAATAAAAAAAATTGCACAAAACATAAGTTAGAATATTTTATTACTACAAGTGAAATTGATATTTAAAAATGCTACACAAATTCGTGACGACCGAGTAAAATGGAGACCAATGGCGCTAATCGCAGGCGTTGCATCCTTTGGGTTGATACTGTTAGAAAGTAAGAATGTTTGTCAGTTCGCTTACTTTATTGAGGTCGGTGGGTTTCTCGGGGATATTCTGTTTCCTGCATAATCCGGGAACTGGCCGCTCTAGACGACTTGAAAAATCTTGAATGTAAAATTGTGTGAGAAAGAGTGGATAACATTGTTACTGTTGGAATAGAATTATTAGTCAATAACTATTTTCATGGTGCTAATAAAAGCGTCATTTTATTACAATTAAGGTGGCTTGTTCTTCAGTTTGCCTATATTGATTGTGAACGCTATTTCAAAACTGCTATAATATTAATTGATCCTATTATTAATGTTATGTGCTACTTTTGAATTTTTATGAAATAATACATTCAAAGGTAGCACATGACAATTAATGTATTATTTCATAAAAATTCAAAAGTAGCACATGACATTAACATCATGAAGCGTAGAGACCCAAGTTCCTTAACGCTCGCCCGAGGATATGTTACAGGCGTTTAATGGATAGTTATATGAATTACAGGGACTGTATATGTATGAGCAGCAAGTAAAAAGTACAATGGTAAAAAAACGAGTCTATTTCAGTATTCTTACACATCTTCTATAGTCTTGACCTTTGAATCCATGCCTTTTCTTTATCTATCAAAATGATCGTTAGGCAAACACATACGATATTCTAATACACATTTCTATAGTTTTCCAGATAACTGTTTGTAATTACGACCTTGACCTTCGAACCCTAGACCTTCATCTATGTATCAAAATAATGGTAAGGCAAAAACCTACAATATACATGCCTAGACAAAAAGTTTATAGTTTTCCAGATAATTAACAATTTTGATTTTTTTTTGTTTGCGCATGTGACGTTGACCTCTGAACACATGAACTTCATCTATATTTGGCCAATACCTACAATGTTTCTAGTATGCTATACATGAAATATATGATTTTTTAAGATTTTCACTATTCCCTCTAACGGGCCTCAAGAGGATATATCCTCTTTCTTTGAACAAATCGGAAAGCCATTCGCTTAGGCATGATAAGTTTCATCAAATTTGGCCTGGTAGTTTTGGATAAGATGCATAAAATGTGAATGCTAATGCATGGCGGACGACGCACGACAGACGATGAACCATCGTAATAGCTTAGGTGAGCCAAAAATTAATGTCACAGCAATTGAATTCAGAGAGGAAGGGATCTTTTGAAATGAACAGTCATGGAAAACAAAAAAGTTCACAAACCGCTGTTCGTATTTTGTAAAATGTGTATTGTCATCATATAAGCATACGCGGAGCCATGTGACCAATGTCATTTACAACCGACATTTTATTCATGTTTTTGCTCTCAAACTGAGGATAACAGGGAAAAACAAAGTGCAAATGAAAATATAATATCGTGTATTCTGTATGTATTTCACAGGTACAAGATCTTTTAGACATCCGTACCGAATTTTATAAAGGCGTTGACATTCCTGGAAGTATGAACAACGTGGACATCACAGTATCAGCTAACGTTCTTTATGGAATAAGTAAAGCTATATTGTCTGGACTGGTTACTGCTAAAGTCCTCGAGGACAAAGATATACAGGTATATTGTTTGTTATGTCCTCATACTTATCTCGGTTCCTATCTGGACTGGTTACTGCTAAAGTCCTCAAGGACAAAGATATACAAGTATATTGTTTGTTATGTCCTCAAACTTATCTCGGTCCCTATCTGGACTAGTTACTGCTGAAGTCCTCGAGGACAAAGATATACAGGTATATTGTTTGTTATATCCTCATACTTATCTCGGTCCCTATCTGGACTAGTTACTGCTGAAGTCATCAAGGACAAAGATATACAGGTATATTGTTTGTTATGTCCTCATACTTATCTCGGTCCCTATCTGGACTAGTTACTGCTGAAGTCCTTAAGGACAACGATATACAGGTATATTGTTTGTTATGCCCTCATACTTATCTCGGTCCCTATCTGGACTAGTTACTGCTGAAGTCCTTAAGGACAACGATATACAGGTATATTGTTTGTTATGCCCTCATACTTATCTCGGTCCCTATCTGGACTAGTTACTGCTGAAGTCCTCGAGGACAAAGATATACAAGTATATTGTTTGTTATGCCCTCATACTAATCTCGGTCCCTATCTGGACTAGTTACTGCTGAAGTCCTCGAGGACAAAGATATACAAGTATATTGTTTGTTATGCCCTCATACTTATCTCGGTCCCTATCTAGACTAGTTACTGCTGAAGTCCTCGAGGACAAAGATGTACAAGTATATTGTTTGTTATGTCCTCATACTTATCTCGGTCCCTATCTGGACTAGTTACTGCTGAAGTCCTCGAGGACAAAAAGATATACAAGTATATTGTTTGTTATGTCCTCATACTTATCTAGGTCCCTATCTGGACTGGTTACTGCTTAAGTCCTCAAGGACAAAGATATACAGGTATATTGTTTGTTATGTCCTCATACTTATCTCGGTCCCTATCTGGACTAGTTACTGCTAAAGTCCTCAAGGACAAAGATATACAGGTATATTGTTTGTTATGTCCTCATACTTATCTCGGTCCCTATCTGGACTAGTTACTGCTAAAGTCCTCAAGGACAAAGATATACAGGTATATTGTTTGTTATGTCCTCATACTTATCTCGGTCCCTATCTGGACTAGTTACTGCTGAAGTCCTCGAGGACAAAGATATACAGGTATATTGTTTGTTATGTCCTCATACTTATCTCGGTTCCTATCTGGACTAGTTACTGCTGAAGTCATCGAGGACAAAAAGATATACAGGTATATTGTTTGTTATGCCCTCATACTTATCTCGGTCCCTATCTGGACTAGTTACTGCTGAAGTCCTCGAGGACAAAGATATACAGGTATATTGTTTGTTATGTCCTCATACTTATCTCGGTTCCTATCTGGACTAGTTACTGCTGAAGTCGTAGAGGACAAAGATATACAAGTATATTGTTTGTTATGTCCTCATACTTATCTCGGTTCCTACCTGGACTAGTTACTGCTGAAGTCCTCGAGGACAAAGATATACAGGTATAGTGTTTGTTATATCCTCATACTTATCTCGGTCCCTATCTAGACTAGTTACTGCTGACGTCCTCAAGGAGAAAGATATACAAGTATATTGTTTGTTATGTCTTCAAACTTATCTCGTTCCCTATCTGGACTAGTTACTGCTGAAGTCCTCAAGGACAAAGATATACAAGTATATTGTTTGTTATGTCCTCATACTTATCTCGGTCCCTATCTGGACTAGTTACTGCTGAAGTCCTCGAGGACAAAAAGATATATAGGTATATTGTTTGTTATGTCCTCATACTTATCTCGGTCCCTATCTGGACTAGTTACTGCTGAAGTCCTCGAGGACAAAAAGATATACAGGTATATTGTTTGTTATGTCCTCATACTTATCTCGGTCCCTATCTGGACTAGTTACTGCTGAAGTCCTCAAGGACAAAGATATACAAGTATATTGTTTGTTATGTCCTCATACTTATCTCAGTCCCTATCTGGACTAGTTACTGCTGAAGTCCTCAAGGACAAAGATATACAAGTATATTGTTTGTTATGTCCTCATACTTATCTCGGTCCCTATCTGGACTAGTTACTGCTGAAGTCCTCAAGGACAAAGCTATACAGGTATATTGTTTGTTATGCCCTCATACTTATCTCGGTCCCTATCTGGACTAGTTACTGCTGAAGTCCTCAAGGACAAAGATATACAAGTATATTGTTTGTTATGTCCTCATACTTATCTCGGTCCCTATCTGGACTAGTTACTGCTAAAGTCCTCGAGGACAAAAAGATATACAGGTATATTGTTTGTTATGCCCTCATACTTATCTCGGTCCCTATCTGGACTAGTTACTGCTGAAGTCCTCAAGGACAAAGATATACAAGTATATTGTTTGTTATGCCCTCAAACTTATCTCGGTCCCTATCTGGACTAGTTACTGCTGAAGTCCTCAAGGACAAAGATATACAAGTATATTGTTTGTTATGTCCTCATACTTATCTCGGTCCCTATCTGGACTAGTTACTGCTAAAGTCCTCAAGGACAAAGATATACAAGTATATTGTTTGTTATGTCCTCATACTTATCTCGGTCCCTATCTGGACTAGTTACTGCTGAAGTCCTCAAGGACAAAGATATACAGGTATATTGTTTGTTATGCCCTCATACTTATCTCGGTCCCTATCTGGACTAGTTACTGCTGAAGTCCTCGAGGACAAAGATATACAGGTATATTGTTTGTTATGTCCTCATACTTATCTCGGTCCCTATCTGGACTAGTTACTGCTGAAGTCCTCGAGGACAAAGATATACAAATATATTGTTTGTTATGTCCTCATACTTATCTCGGTCCCTATCTGGACTAGTGACTGCTGAAGTCCTCAAGGACAAAGATATACAGGTATATTGTTTGTTATGTCCTCATACTTATCTCGGTCCCTATATGGACTAGTTACTGCTGAAGTCATCGAGGACAAAGATATACAAGTATATTGTTTGTTATGTCCTCATACTTATCTCGGTCCCTATCTGGACTGGTTACTGCTAAAGTCCTCAAGGACAAAGATATACAAGTATATTGTTTGTTATGTCCTCATACTTATCTCGGTCCCTATCTGGACTAGTTACTGCTAAAGTCCTCGAGGACAAAGATATACAGGTATATTGTTTGTTATGTCCTAATACTGCATAAGGTCTGGAGGACAAAGAGTTTGTTATGTCCTAATACTCAAACTCTGTCCCTATCTGGACTGGTTATTTCTGATAGTCTATACAAATAGTCTATGTTAGCAAAATGTATACAACAAGTCCAATAAATTCAGCTTCTCCTGCTTAAACCCTAACCAGATTGTTAATTATGAGGACTTGTAGAGTTTGTTCGATAACTTAAATATTTTAAAGTAATTGCAGATACCAAGGGAAATATTATACATGTGGTGCAAAAATAGCTAAAAAAGATCTGTAATTAACTTGACAATTAGTTTTCATCTTACAATTGCCATGTATAGATTATTTACACATTTTATAATTTAAAAAAAATTGACATTCATCATATAATTTTGCAATCAAAATTTGGCAATGATACAAACTTTGGTTGATTTGGTACACACATCATTCAAGAGTTTTTTATATTTCATACAAATATTTTTATGCGTTCTTGACAGACTTTTTACCAAAATTAGCCTTTGTGCACAAAAAAAAAAAAAAAAAAAAAAAAAAAAAAAACCAAATAGGAATACATATGCAAGACATACTGTTTTTCCAGGAATACCATATAGTCGATCCTTTTTTTCTTAGTTATATCGAAAGATTTTTCTTTCAAATTATGAAAATAGTATGAAAACAGGAGTTTTTGCTTTTTTCTAAAGTTATTTTATATTTGCCCCTCATATAGAAAAATTAGTTAATTTTTCCAACTTTAGCATGTTTATATGACTTTATGTTGCCTCAAATAATTGATTGTTAATGTCACATGATTTCAGGTTATGGTCCTTTTTCTTACTTGTAAAAAGTATAGCTCTATAAAGTAAACAGGTAGACACCTATAGTCTATAGGGTGAATCATTCAATTTCATACCCTTCCGTTCTTTCATTTGTATAAAATATCTGACGGTAAGGTAAAATTACTGTATAATGTTTATATTTCGCTATATTCGCGGTCAAGTGTATGTAAGGTAAAATTAACTGTAAAGGTCTCTTTTTCTATAAACAGCATAGTTTGACTACTTGTAAAACAAAATAAAGAATAATTTGGTTGGGTATCGATATTTTTAAGACATAAACATCAAATTCATTTCAATTTTCCCGATAATTAAACTTTGAGGGCAAATACATCGACTAGATAATATTTCTGGAAATACATACATATTATATACACAGTGTGTAGGTACAACCCTCAGTATCAGGTCGAGTCCTTTTTTCGTAGTCACTACGAGTCGCGCTTGCGCGACGAGTAGTGATACAGCTACGAAAAAAGGACGAGACCTGATACGAAGGGTTTTACCTACACACTTTTTATCTAACATTTCCAATTAGGTTATTTAAAATAATAAAAAACAATACTTAATGTGAAAAATTACATTTTACCACAGAAAGCCACTGAACTATGTTATGACATTTGTTCTACATTCTCCCTAATGACGTCACAATGAGAACGTGCACGTGCACTTTACCGTCAATGTTGTATCACCACATACAACAGTGTGGTGATACGAGTTTATTGAGCGGACGGATACATTACACGAATGCGCTCTGCGCACGAGTGTAATGTATGCGTTCGCACAATAAACGAGTGCGATCAAGCTACGTCAGAAAACCACTTATGTGTGGTTTTGTATTTATCACATACCCTACCAAACTTAATGAAAAGCTTTCTTTGGCTGAATCTGTCAAAGAATTCACAATCAACTCAGTATTTCATATTGATTTTTGATCTGATTCGAAAAATCTGAACCCTGACTGGAAAAACTACTAAAGAAGTAATTAAAAACAACAGTTAACTCTTCGTTTACGCATCATTGGTTAACATTTTACTAATACCATCGTAAAAACTGGAAAAAATAAAAAAACAAACATTGATTTTACAAAATTATTTAACATCGTCCGCGATTCTCCCAACTCGAGTAAATTCTCCCAACTTAACATGACGTATGTATCACATATTGACGTCATATTATTTTTGTCATTACGTATCACATAGAGACGTCATATTATTGTTGTCGGAAAAGGGAATTCCCCTAAAAGGAGTTCCGGCTACTATGGTGATACGGAATGTTGTATCATACACGCGTGTGATACAGACTTCCATATCACATAGCTGGAAAAAACAGTGTATTGCTATAGTAAGATTAAATGGATAATATGTGATAAAAGATTCTGTATCATGCGTGTTTGATAAAACTTGTATTTCGTAGAAAAACTAGTCTAATGTTAGATAAAGTAGTATGCTTTACCTCTTGCAATGTAGTTATTTAGTTGTTTGATATGTAATTGTTTGAGGTCCAACAATTCTGCTGCCTTGGGAGATTTATGTGTAATTGTTTGAGTTCAGACAGTAATGTTGCCTCGGGAGTTTAATATGTAATGGTTTAAGTTCAGACAGTTCTGCTGCCTCGGGAGATTGATATGCAATTGGGTTAAGGCAGGTCTGCTGCCTTGGGAGTAAAATGAGTTATTGTTTGAGTTCAGACAGTTCTGCTGCCTCGGGAGTTTAATATGTAATTGGGTTTAGACAGTTCTGATGCCTTGGGAGTTTAATATGTAATTGGGTTTAGACAGTTCTGATGCCTTGGGAGTTTGATGAGTATTTGTTTGAGTTCAGACAGTTCTGCTGCCGCGGGAGTTTGATATGTAATGGCTTCAGACAGGTCTGCTGCCTTGGGAGTTTGATATGTAACTGTTTGGTTCAAACAGTTCTGCTGCCTCGGGGATTTGATATGTAATTTGTTGAGTTCAGGCAGTTCTGCTGCCGCGGGAGATTGATATGTAACTGTTTGAAATCAGAGAGTTCTGCTGCCTCGGGAGTTTGATGAGTAATTGTTTGAGCTCAGACAGTTCTACCGCCTCGGGAGTTTGATATGTAATTAGGTCCAAACAGTTTTGCTGCCTTGGGAGATTCTTGTGTAATTGTTTGAGTTCAGAGAGTTATGTTGCCTCGGGAGTTTGATATGTAATTGATTGAGTTCAGACAGTTCTGCTGCCTCGGGGATTTGATATGTAATTGGGTTAAGTCAGGTCTGCTGCCTCGGGAGTTTGATATGTATTTGGGTCCAGACAGTTCTGCTGCCTCGGGAGTTTGGTATGTAACTGTTTGAGTTCAAACAGTTCTGCTGCCTTGGGTATTTGATGAGTAATAGTTTTAGTTCAGACAGTTCTGTTGCCTTAGGAGATTGATATGTAATTTGTTGAGTTCTGACAGTTCTGCTGCCTTTAAAAGATTGATATGCAATTGATTGAGTTCAGACAGTTCTGCTGCCTCGGGGATTTGATATGTAATTGGGTTAAGTCAGGTCTGCTGCCTCGGGAGTTTGATACGTATTTGGGTCCAGACAGTTCTGCTGGCTCGGGAGTTAGATATGTAATTAGGTCCAAAGAGTTTTGCTGCCTTGGGAGTTTGATATGCAGTTGGTTGAGTTCAGACAGTTCTGCTGCCGCGGGAGATTGATATGTAAATGTTTGAGTCAGACAGTTCTGCTGCCTCGGGAGTTTGATATGTAATTGATTGAGTTCAGACAGTTCTGCTGCCTTTGCAGATTGATATGTAATTGATTGAGTTCAGACAGTTCTGCTGCCTTTGCAGATTGATATGTAATTGATTGATTTCAGACAGTTCTGCTGCCTCGGGGATTTGATATGTAATTGGGTTAAGTCAGGTCTGCTGCCTCGGGAGTTTGATATGTATTTGGGTCCAGACAGTTCTGCTGCCTCGGGAGTTTGATATATTAGTGTTTGAGTTCAAACAGTTCTGCTGCCTTGGGTATTTGATGAGTAATAGTTTTAGTTCAGACAGTTCTGTTGCCTTGGGAGATTGATATGTAATTTGTTGAGTTCAGACAGTTCTGTTGCCTTGGGAGATTGATATGTAATTTGTTGAGTTCAGACAGTTCTGTTGCCTTGGGAGATTGATATGTAATTTGTTGAGTTCAGACAGTTCTGTTGCCTTGGGAGATTGATATGTAATTTGTTGATTTCAGACAGTTCTGCTGCCTCGGGGATTTGATATGTAATTGGGTTAAGTCAGGTCTGCTGCCTCGGGAGTTTAATATGTATTTGGGTCCAGACAGTTCTGCTGCCTCGGGAGTTTTATATATAAGTGTTTGAGTTCAAACAGTTCTGCTGCCTTGGGTATTTGATGAGTAATAGTTTTAGTTCAGACAGTTCTGTTGCCTTGGGAGATTGATATGTAACTGTTTGAGTTCAGACAGTTCTGCTGCCTCGGGAGTTTGATATGTAATTGGGTTAAGACAGGTCTGCTGCCTTGGGAGTTTTATATGTAGTTGTTTAAGTTCAGACAGTTCTAATGCTTTTAGGAGATTGATATGAAATTGTTTGAGTTTAGAAAGTTCTGCTGTCTTGGGAGATTCATGTGTAATTGTTTGAGTTCAGACAGTTCTGCTGCCTTGGGAGATTCATTTGTAATTGATAGAGTTCAGACAGTTCTGCTGCCTTATGAGATTGTTATGTAATTGTTTTATTTTATTTTTGCTGTCTGGGGAGTTTGAAGTTCAATATTGCTGTTTGTGGAGTTTGGTAATATGTTTTAGTTCAGTATTGCTGTCTGGGGAGTTTGATATGTAATTGATTTAGTTCAGTATTGCTGTCTGGGGAGTTTGATATGTAATTGATTTAGTTCAGTATTTCTGTCTGGGGAGTTTGATATATAATTGATTTAGTTCAGTATTTCTGTCTGGGGAGTTTGATATGTAATTGATTTAGTTCAGTATTGCTGTCTGGGGAGTTTGATATGTAATTGATTTAGTTCAGTATTTCTGTCCGGGGAGTTTGATATATAATTGATTTAGTTCAGTATTTCTGTCTGGGGAGTTTGATATATAATTGATTTAGTTCAGTATTGCTGTCTGGGGAGTTTGATATGTAATTGATTTAGTTCAGCATTGCTGTCTGGGGAGTTTGATATGTAATTGATTTAGTTCAGTATTGCTGTCCGGGGAGTTTGATATATAATTGATTTAGTTCAGCATTGCTGTCTGGGGAGTTTGATATGTAATTGATTTAGTTCAGTATTGCTGTCTGGGGAGTTTGATATGTAATTGATTTAGTTCAGTATTGCTGTCTGGGGAGTTTGATATGTAATTGATTTAGTTCAGTATTTCTGCCGGGGAGTTTGATATATATTGATTTAGTTCAGCATTGCTGTCTGGGGAGTTTGATATGTAATTGATTTAGTTCAGTATTGCTGTCCGGGGAGTTTGATATATAATTGATTTAGTTCAGCATTGCTGTCTGGGAGTTTGATATGTAATTGATTTAGTTCAGTATTTCTGTCTGGGGAGTTTGATATATAATTGATTTAGTTCAGCATTGCTGTCTGGGGAGTTTGATATGTAATTGATTTAGTTCAGCATTGCTGTCTGGGAGTTTGATATGTAATTGATTTAGTTCAGTATTTCTGTCTGGGGAGTTTGATATAATTGATTTAGTTCAGCATTGCTGTCTGGGGAGTTTGATATGTAATTGATTTAGTTCAGCATTGCTGTCTGGGGAGTTTGATATGTAATTGATTTAGTTCAGTATTGCTGTCTGGGGAGTTTGATATGTAATTGATTTAGTTCAGTATTGCTGTCTGGGGAGTTTGATATGTAATTGATTTAGTTCAGTATTGCTGTCTGGGGAGTTTGATATGTAATTGATTTAGTTCAGTATTGCTGTCCGGGGAGTTTGATATATAATTGATTTAGTTCAGCATTGCTGTCTGGGGAGTGATATGTAATTGATTTAGTTCAGTATTTCTGTCTGGGAGTTTGATTGATTTAGTTCAGCATTGCTGTCTGGGGAGTTTGATATGTAATTGATTTAGTTCAGCATTGCTGTCTGGGGAGTTTGATATGTAATTGATTTAGTTCAGTATTGCTGTCTGGGGAGTTTGATATGTAATTGATTTAGTTCAGTATTGCTGTCTGGGGAGTTTGATATGTAATTGATTTAGTTCAGTATTTCTGTCCGGGGAGTTTGATATAATTGATTTAGTTCAGTATTGCTGTTTGTGGAGTTTGGTATGTAATTGATTTAGTTCAGTATTGCTGTCTGGGAGTTTGATATGTAATTGATTTAGTTCAGCATTGCTGTCTGGGGAGTTTGATATGTAATTGATTTAGTTCAGCATTGCTGTCTGGGGAGTTTGATATGTAATTGATTTAGTTCAGTATTGCTGTCTGGGGAGTTTGATATGTAATTGATTTAGTTCAGTATTGCTGTCTGGGGAGTTTGATATGTAATTGATTTAGTTCAGTATTGCTGTCTGGGGAGTTTGATATGTAATTGATTTAGTTCAGTATTGCTGTCTGGGGAGTTTGATATAATTGATTTAGTTCAGTATTGCTGTCTGGGGAGTTTGATATGTAATTGATTTAGTTCAGTATTGCTGTCTGGGGAGTTTGATATGTAATTGTTTTAGTTCAAGTACAAACGTTAATTTTAAATTTATTATTCACCTTGCAGCAAATATATCTAAATACATCCACCATGATAGCCTTCCAGATCAACACTAATTTCTCATCACGTCCAGATTTAGCGCTTACTTACTATCCATCAGAATTTGAGTTTTACTGGTTTGTAGCCAGAACCTATTCCCAGCTGAAGAGACAAAAACATTGAAGGACTTCCACATTGGGTAAAACAATAAAACATTATAAAGAAAAGATGTCCTACGTATTATATACACCACAAGGCTTGTAAAATTTCATATCGGCTTACAGTATCTATAATTCACAGCCCATAAGGTGTCATGATTGTGTAAACAAGAGGCTAAAAGGACCTTAAAGACCTCCTGAAGATTTGCCAAAACACATACAGGAGTTCAATAGCCAATTACATTAATTACAAGGACTGTTAACATTTTCAGCAATTAAGACCCAATGTAAGGACATTTGCAAATTAATTATTACCTATGCTACAAATGCTACCTTGCATCTAAAATATCCAAGGTCTATCTTGAGTATATGAATGAACGGCTAGAAAAAAAGTACAAACGTAAAAATAAAACTACTAAAAAGTAGTACATACATATATAACCTTTAACATTCTTTATTTATCAAAATGACCGTTATGTCAATAACTGCAATGTTATGTTATACAATTATTGACTTTTGATGAGGTAGACATAAGGATTTTTCAACCTTAAAAAATATTATGTTCACCGACGCCACAGGCCTCAGTAAATGTTTTGTTTTTTAGGTTGATTAACCCCTTATGTCTACCGAATCGAAATTCAATAATTGTTTTATAATGTAAACAATGTTTTTTATCACCATACTATTATGTTTTCTATTACAAAACGTAATAAAGTTTCTTCATTAGAAATGTCTTTTGCTTTTTTTCAATGTAGCATCACGTCGCGTGCGTTTTGCGCGGTGGACATTGCACATTGTTACGTCATATGAAAGCCTCGTGCGTTATTGCGCGGTGAACATATCGATTTATGATCAAGCTCGCCAAATGCCTTCTCAGCCAATCAGAAAAGGACGAAATCATTGGTCATATAATAAAAATTTTCTCCCATGACAAGTCATGTAATATAGAAAATTTTCATTGGGGATAATCATGGTGGATATTTCTATCCTCTATGGGCCGCGCGTGCAAATTAGCTATGGTGGCGTCATATTTTCCTTATTTTGATCCATTTGCTACGATTTGCAAATCTGAAACTAAAGTATAAACAGAAATGGATTACACTCAGTTATTTGTCTCTAAAAAAATATTACTGAAAATATTTTATTTTCCTTAATAAAATATATTTATAATCAACCGGCCTAATATGCACTTTAGGTTTCCATAATGTATAGTTTGCTATAATTAACAAAGTCTATTTACTCCGCCTTTTTTCCCATGTAAGGCATAATGATAGTTCATGACCTTTTTTTACCATATAACCAGTTTATAATGCAAGGAAGACTAATCAACCATGTGCTCTGCCCTGTATTAAGGCCAGACCAAATCAAGTTCTGTTTAATGTTATTTTACAATAATGCATTCTCAAGGAATTTCCTCTATGATTCAGATGGGAAAATACTAATATGGGTGAGGGAAGTTAGGTATGTATTTGGAATTCATTCTTTTTAATTCTCAGAAATATACAGAGATGTATTATATATGTACATCTCAAACCTAACATTGGTACTACTACCTTTTTACCCATAGCTTAATTGAGCAATGGATTAAAAATAATTAGTGATACACTTATGTTCTTGTAAACAGTTAAAAATAAACATGTATAAATTGCATTCACTTCAAATGCAAGTCATTTTGCAATTTACTTGACCATTGTTGGATCTATGTTACTCTCTCCATAACCTTTTACATAGGTGTTTATTTTCCTTTGACCTCATTTTGGTGTCATCAAGCTGTTGTCCAGTCTATAAGTCAATCATCTGTGACACCCTTTAAACTTTGAATGAAACTCATAGTAAAAAGGGTTGGGTTTGTCATAAGAGGCGGAGTCAAAAACTTAGATTTTTTCAGCTTGAACATTTTTGACAGAAATTTACACTATACAGAGGCAAAGTCTCAACCGATGAAAAACTCAAACCATTATGATAAATTAGGCCGAGTCTTGTTATATACACAGCCGAATTTCTGTTTCTCATCTTCAACTGGTTTTTGAGAAAAATCCATAAAACTGAGTGTAATCCATTTCTGATTAAACTTTAGGTGTCCTAAGCATGCTATAAATAAAATATCTAAGCTATATTCTCGTGTGTGGTCAGAGAAGAAGATTTTTGAAGATTTTCACTATCACTAACCCTCCCCTTTATGGGGCCCCAAGGAGACAAAGGGCCTTCATTCAGGCATGATAGTCAGGAAGTTTCATAAAATTTGGCCTTGTTGTTATGGAGGGGATGAGAAAATTGTAAATGGACGACGCACGGCGGACAGTGAACCATGACATTAACTCATCGGAGCTTTTACCTCAGGTGAACTAAAAAGTTATTTCGTAACTTTGATATATTATTTCGAATACTCTCAATCATTATTTCGTATTTTCGAAATATAATTTCATATATAGCTTTTTTTTATTTTGGAAATACTATTCCGAAAAAAATACTTATGTTGTATTTTTGAAACAGTATTTCGATTATCCGAAATACTAAAATTTAAAGATTCAAATCCTATTTACGAAATACTATTTTTAAAATATACAAAATAACTATTGCGAATAGAGGTAATTATTATTAGCTTTTGCAAATATACTAAACGTTATTTTCTTTCGAAAATAAGAAATAATTCTTTTACACATGTCACTTTACGACGCCGTACTAGACACCAGTCGATTGCATCAAAAATCCCGATAAAATGGATGCAAGGGTTCGATAACGTATACAGTCCTGTCAGTCATGTAACTTGAATTTGGACATTGGCTTTAGTTGGTAGTCTTGATATTCACAATTAGTTACAATTTTATAATTTAACAAGCTTGCAGTCAATATTGCAAGCAATACCTGTCCCCTGCCGTCGAAAGTTGGAAATTAAAAGACCAAACATGTAAATAATGTTTAATATTGAGTATTCTGGCCTGTCAAATAAAAGCGTAAAATTGTTTATGGCCAAACATTCATTTAATAATATATCCTAAATCAAATTATTAGAGTGCATGTATATATCACAAAAATAAGTTTAATGCCGGGTGTGCACTCCGAACAAACAAAATATATTGATATTCAAGACAAAACCAGCAGATGCCAATGTTTTAATCTTGATGTCATCTTATAAATAACACCTTAAATTCCTGAATATCTTGAAAACTAACAAAATAATGAAGATTTGAAATTTTAAAGATTTAATTTAAGGTAAATCTTAGCTAAGGAACGATTGTGAAACCGGACCCTGGTCACATGACCAATCAACGGCAACCATCTTTAAATATGCAACGCAGCACTTTCTACTAATTATTCTGTGTAGTTCCAATCAAATCCCTTCAGTAGTTTAGGCGGAGTTGCGGATACAAGTTCTCTGAAAAGTCTGGCTGAGTGATGGACGGACAGACAGACAGATGAACAGACGGACGATAAACACATAGAAGTATGATGTCTCCTAAAACATTCCACCTGTATACCAACTTTCAAACTTTTAGCTTTAAAACTTGATTTTTATTCAACATTTTAATTTTCATTTCTGCTTAGTTTTAATCAAATCCCTTCAGTGGTTTAGGAGTTGCGGATACAAGACAGACGGACAACGAAAAACACTATATACCCCCCCCTCCGGTTCTAATGGCAGGGAACTGATAAACCAGTGACTAGACACAAATCATAAAATTGTATTATAATTTTATTCCTTATATTTTCTCAAGATTTTATTTTTACCTGCTTGTAGACAATGAGGATCGTCTTGGCAGAATTAAATGACGTGTTAAAGGGAAATATGACAACAAACATCCTCAATAATAAGCCTCAAAGAGAAGGACCAGATATGATATTTTATGACGATTTTCTGGGTGATGGAGATTATTCAGAGCATGGGAATCCTGTAGTATGTATATTTTTATTGGGTGATAGAGATTATTCAGAGCATGGGAATCCTGTAGTATGTATATTTTTATTGGGTGATGGAGATTATTCAGAGCATGGGAATCCTGTAGTATGTATATTTTTTACTGGGTGATGGAGATTATTTAGAGCATGGGAATCCTGTAGTATGTATATTTTTATTGGGTGATGGAGATTGTTCAGAGCATGGGAATCCTGTAGTATGTATATTTTTATTGGGTGATGGAGATTATTCAGAGCATGGGAATCCTGTAGTATGTATATTTTTTACTGGGTGATGGAGATTATTTAGAGCATGGGAATCCTGTAGTATGTATATTTTTATTGGGTGATGGAGATTGTTCAGAGCATGGGAATCCTGTAGTATGTATATTTTTTACTGGGTGATGGAGATTATTTAGAGCATGGGACTCCTGTAGTATGTATATTTTATTGGGTGATGGAGATTATTCAGAGCATGGGAATCCTGTAGTTTGTATATTTTTGACTGGGTGATGGAGATTATTCAGAGCATGGGAATCCTGTGGTATGTTTATTTTTTATTGGGTGATGGAGATTATTCAGAGCATGGGAATCCTATAGTATGTATATTTTTATTGGGTGATGGAGATTATTCAGAGCATTGGAATCCTGTAGTATGTATATTTTTATTGGGTGATAGAGATTATTTAGAGCATGGGACTCCTGTAGTATGTATATTTTTATTGGGTGATAGAGATTATTCAGAGCATGGGAATCCTGTAGTATGTATATTTTTATTGGGTGATGGAGATTATTCAGAGCATGGGACTCCTGTAGTATGTATATTTTTATTGGGTGATGGAGATTATTCAGAGCATGGGAATCCTGTAGTATGTATATTTTTATTGGGTGATAGAGATTATTCAGAGCATGGGAATCCTGTAGTATGTATATTTTTATTGGGTGATGGAGATTATTCAGAGCATGGGAATCCTGTAGTATGTATATTTTTATTGGGTGATGGAGATTATTCAGAGCATGGGAATCCTGTAGTATGTATATTTTTTACTGGGTGATGGAGATTATTTAGAGCATGGGAATCCTGTAGTATGTATATTTTTATTGGGTGATGGAGATTATTCAGAGCATGGGAATCCTGTAGTATGTATATTTTTATTGGGTGATGGAGATTATTCAGAGCATGGGACTCCTGTAGTATGTATATTTTTATTGGGTGATGGAGATTATTCAGAGCATGGGAATCCTGTAGTATGTATATTTTTTACTGGGTGATGGAGATTATTTAGAGCATGGGAATCCTGTAGTATGTATATTTTTATTGGGTGATGGAGATTGTTCAGAGCATGGGAATCCTGTAGTATGTATATTTTTATTGGGTGATGGAGATTATTCAGAGCATGGGAATCCTGTAGTTTGTATATTTTTGACTGGGTGATGGAGATTATTCAGAGCATGGGAATCCTGTGGTATGTTTATTTTTTATTGGGTGATGGAGATTATTCAGAGCATGGGAATCCTATAGTATGTATATTTTTATTGGGTGATGGAGATTGTTCAGAGCATGGGAATCCTGTAGTATGTATATTTTTATTGGGTGATGGAGATTGTTCAGAGCATGGGAATCCTGTAGTATGTATATTTTTATTGGGTGATGGAGATTATTCAGAGCATGGGAATCCTGTAGTATGCATATTTTTATTGGGTGATGGAGATTATTCAGAGCATGGGAATCCTGTAGTATGTATATTTTATTTTGTGATGGAGATTATTCAGAGCATGGGACTCCTGTAGTATGTATATTTTTATTGGGTGATGGAGATTATTCAGAGCATGGGAATCCTGTAGTATGTATATTTTATTTTGTGATGGAGATTATTCAGAGCATGGGAATCCTGTAGTATGTATATTTTAATTGGGTGATGGAGATTATTCAGAGCATGGGAATCCTGTAGTATGTATATTTTTACTGGGTGATGGAGATTATTTAGAGCATGGGAATCCTGTAGTTTGTATATTTTTATTGGGTGATGGAGATTATTCAGAGCATGGGAATCCTGTAGTATGTATATTTTTATTGGGTGAAGGAGATTATTCAGAGCATGGGAATCCTGTAGTATGTATATTTTATTTTGTGATGGAGATTATTCAGAGCATGGGACTCCTGTAGTATGTATATTTTTATTGGGTGATGGAGATTATTCAGAGCATGGGAATCCTGTAGTATGTATATTTTAATTGGGTGATGGAGATTATTCAGAGCATGGGAATCCTGTAGTATGTATATTTTTTACTGGGTGATGGAGATTATTTAGAGCATGGGAATCCTGTAGTTTGTATATTTTTATTGGGTGATGGAGATTATTCAGAGCATGGGAATCCTGTAGTATGTATATTTTTATTCGGTGATGGAGATTATGCAGAGCATGGGAATCCTGTAGTATGTATATTTTATTGGGTGATGGAGATTGTTCAGAGCATGGGAATCCTGTAGTATGTACATTTTTATTGGGTGATGGAGATTATTCAGAGCATGGGAATCCTGTAGTATGTATATTTTGTATTGGGTGATGGAGATTATTCAGAGCATGGGAATCCTGTAGTATGTATATTTATTACATCTTATGTAAACATATTGCCGTTTCTATGTAACAGTTTGTGCTGTCGCATAAAATGTATGATACCACATAGCACTGTGTGTGACTATGCCACAGTATTTTTGTTTCAGTCGCCTTCCTTCCTGAAAGTTTAACTGTATCACGTCGCGTTTTTAAGCGAAACATTTTATCAGCTGCGTCTATGCAAGCGTCTTGATAATGTTATTATTTACACTGGAAGAACGGCGTCTGCAACAACACCAAAAAAATTGCATGATGCAGTATCAGACAAACTGGACAAGACAGAAAAATCTAGCACTGGTGTGCGCGTGAGATTTTTCTGTCCGAAGTACGAGAATTACATTTCCGACGGGATGACAGTATATATTGTAACATCTCGAAAAGCATAGTCAGCCTCGGCCTCCAAAAACAATGCTTTCTCAAGGGGACAATGTACATTAATTTCATTGCCTTTAAATAATTGCTATTTAAATTAATGAAATATCAAATAATTTATACTTTGCCAGAACCTCAATTTTAGAAATAGGGGCCTCAATCTGACTGGGATCAGTGTCTTAAAATATCCTAGGAATCCAAGTGCGATGCCATGTGTACAGAACCAAAATAAATTTTACAATCTATACATATTTACATGGATCAACTTGGTACTTTTATCACATGAAAAGTCTTATACATTCTTTTTCGGCTTTAGGTTTGGATTTAAATAGCTCAATAATTCCAAAAATAACCTCATTTTAGCAAAAATGGAGACTCAATCCCTAAAATAACTGCTGCACATGACATTTGGATAATTTTACCCTTAAAAACTTAGCAATTCAGGTTTTTACACACAAACTTTTTTCTCATCTTCAACTTTTACTGGTCAGATAACCAAGCCTCCTCATTTAACTAACGTCATTCTTGTCAGTTTTTTGGTCACCCAGCTCCTTTTTAATGTTTTTTCTCAGTATTCTGGGCAACTAAGTTTACATTTGAAAGAGATATATTCAGGTGTTAAGCGGTGACATACGGTTTAAATATTTCTTTATTATAGATTTCAGAAATGGGATTTGTTTGATCGAAACCACTAAATTTGCTAGTCATCAAACAACCTAAGTGCTAAAATAAAGGGAAGTAACTCTAAATAAAGAAAAATGGTAAAGCTGTAGAATCAATTCTTTGGAGTGTTAACCAAGATTTTAGTTGATTATTGAATTATTGCAAAAATATGATATTAAAAAAAATCTCAATAATTATAAGCTATACTATAGATTATATATTTTACCAAAATATAACCATGGTTATAAAATTATAAGAAAGAAAGACAGACAATAGAAAATTATGTAGACCAAAAGTTTTTCCCAAGATGTTCAAAAGATACCCAACGACCATAATATGGTTTGCCAAATAAAGCTAAGGAAGTACTAGAGGGAATTTCAAATGCCTAGCAGCAAATTTAGCTAGCCCAATACTTACGATATTTTATTCATAGTTTTCCAGATGATTAGCCATTTCAGTATTTGTTTGCATATGTAACCTTGTCCTTGAACCCATGACCTCAATCCATATATCAAAATCACTTTTAGCCCAATACCTACAATATTTATACTTATATACATGCATATGCAAACAGTTTATAGTTTTCTAGATAATTACCTATTTCAGTATTGCTTTTCATCTGTGACATTGAGCATTACCTCAATCAAAAACACTGTTAGTCAGATACCTACAATATTCTAATATATATGCCTATACAAAAAGTTTATACTTTTCCAGATAATTATTAACATTATTTCATCTGTGGCCTTGACCTTTGAAACCATGACTTTCAACTTTGTATCTAAAATGACTGTTATATCAATACCAACAATAATTTAATATATGTGCCTATACAAAAAGTTGATAGTTTTGCAGATATGTAGACAAAAATTGTAATTTAAGCAATTTCCCTCTAAGAACCTTGCAATTTCCTTTTTAGCCCTACAGTTACGATTTGTGCAATTTCTGAAATTAAGTGTCCTTAGAATGCTACACATGTACTATCTAATCTATATCTCTTGTATCTTCGGAGGAGTTCCCCCTTTTTGATACCCCAAGGGGACATAACTCCTTCATTTGGGCAAATCTGAAAACCCTTTACAAGGGCATGATTGTCACAAGTTTTATCAAATGTACTGTATTTTCATAAATTGAGTGCACATGATTTTTATTATTTATTTCTTTTAATTGAAAATGTTTCCATTAAACTATCAATCCAATGCATTTAAAATGCACTGACCTAACCAAACTATATTTTTGAATGAAAATATCGTTATTCAGTTCTCCTGTGCATAGAGAAATTTTGCGAACATTTTGGAAATTTGATCCAGTTTATACATTAATTAGGCCTCATTCAAATTTACATCAGGGTATTTAGGGTCAGGTAAGTCATTGTTGTTTGGATTTTTCCCATGTGTTATCATCATGAATATTCCAATTATGACATAACATTTACATTGTATAGTTGTTGAGAGTAAGAAGACACAGAAGGAAAAATTTTGACATAGATATATTTGTTTTTTTTTATAAGTTCAAAAATTGCTCTATGTACAGAATTCAATTCACTTTTAGATAAATGAAAAATATTGTTTCCTATTATGTCAGTATATTTTGTATCAAGTTTTGACAAATATTTGTGAATTTGTTGCAAATACGACTTTATTCTTGCATTTTCCGTGTGCATTGAATTATGATTAAAATGTGAAATGTTAACGCACGACAGACGACGGACGGTGAACCATCGCAATAGTTCATTTAACAATTAAGGTAAATCCATACCATGGTGACATCGACGTTTTGTGTTTCCGTTCGCAATGTTTGACTTGACGTCTTTCTATGTATGACGTCACTAATATGTAGTCTTCAGTGACTATAGAAATATTTTTATGACCGGAACGTGGTTACGCATATCATTTAGAATTATCCACTTCTGCATTCATTCAAGATTAAAAATAATCAAATTCACAATAACATTTTGGATACAATTTCAAGAACAAAATAACAATTATAGTGAAAATCAGATAGATCTACTCTCTTGATGCTACAATTTTAAATAATAATAATAATAATAATACTTTATTGTATATAAACTACATAGGTAGTTTGTTACAATCATCTTACAAGAATTACATAAAATATGCAATATTGCAAATTAATACCTTTGACAGCATATTCATTGCACAAAATAAAATAAATGATATATATGTATCTGTATGAGAACATTCAGTTTAATATCCTAAATATTCAATAAGCCTGTCCTCCTCAGTTTGAAATATAAACGTACACGATTTGAAAATTGAAGTCCTGTATTCTTCAAACTTCAATACACATATTGTATAATGAATGTTTTCTCAAATGTTTGCAGTGTATTTGCGTTGTTTATTTTGGCGGCTACTTTAACCGCGTATTACAATCTTCTTTTTCCTCTTTACTCAACCTCTGCTTGGTAACGGTTGGGTAGAACCATATAATATTAAAGTCTTCCACCTAGTTAGTATACTAATTCGAAGACTTAACAACAAAAACACTGAAACTACCGGGCCTTTTGAAACCTAATTTACTGTTCAAGGCCCTTGTTAGAATCTGACTGTAGATTTTACAAATCATGGAGATTAGATATCCAAGATAGCTGCCGATACTAAAAATAGAAAAAACCTAAAAAATCTTCTTTCCAGAACCAGTCATTAGAGGCAAAATCTGATTTGATATTTGGCTTCTAGATGGTCTTAACCTCTAAGTTTGTACATTTTGTGGAATTCTGTCAAAATAGGTTACGTGTTTTTCCGTTTAATTTTGCAAAAAATCGTATAGTATTTTCAAATTGTTATAACTTGACTATTTGATCAGATAATGGCATGGGATTTTCAGTTTTCATATATTTTGTAAATTGGGTCAAGGTCAATAGTGAAGGTCATGACCTAATTTTTTACCTTTCCGATTTTATTTATTATCTGGAAAACTATAAGCTTTTTGTATAGGCATGTATATTAGAATATTGTTGGTATTGATGTATCAATCATTTTGATATATAGATTAAGGTCATAGGTTCTAAGGTCAAGGTAACAGGCGCAAAATAATACTGAAATGGTTCATTATCTTAAAAACTCAACTTTTGTATAGGCATGTATATTAGAGTGTTGTAGGTATTGATACAACGGTATAAAAAGGCGCCTTTGTTAAAAGCGTGGATAACGCGAATTGTGAAGGCGTTATAACGCAAAAGAAAGGCATTATAATGCGAAGTAAAGGCGTAACAAACCTTTAGAAAGGCTTTATAACGCGAATTAAAAGGCGTAATAACGCAAAATAAAAGCGTATTAACGCGAAATTAAGCCTACCATAATGATGTGGAGGTCCTGGGGTTTACGCTGTGTGTTGTGTGTGTGTCTGTGTGTGTGTGTGTGTGTGTGTTCCCTGCACAACTATGTGTAATGTAATAATCTGTTTATATGTATTATTTCTATGAAAATTTAAAAAAACTGCACATCATCCGCTGAAATGAACATACAATTTCAGTAACACATAAAGAAAGATTTCTTTTCAATGTTAAACTTTTTTGTCATAAATATCATATATCATATTTTATGATATATATATATATATATATATATATATATGGGGATGAACATTTTTAAGTTATCTGAAATATAAACATTGATATACATTGGCAATATACACATGGGTATTCATCAATTAGTCCCTGCCCAATTGTCAATCGCTAGCTTTTAATAATGATTAAGCTGTCGTAAAGAATTCAAATCCGTTTGCTGTAAGAGTTGTTAACTTTTGGAGAGAAACGCCGTGATTCTCCAGGCCAGTGAATGTTTTATATATAGACAAAAAGACATTATAACGCCTTTCAATTCCCGTTACTATGCCATTTCATTCGCGTTACAACGCTTTTCTATTCGCGTTATTACGAATATGTTTTGCGTATAAGGCCTTTCAATTCGCGTTATTACGAATTCATTTTGCGTTATAACGCCTTTCAATTCGCGTTATTACACCTTTAATTAGAGTTATTACGTCTAACACCTTTCAATTCGCGTTATGACGCCTTTAATTTGCGTCATTACGCCTTTTATTTCTTTTATTCATGAGCTTTAATTCTTTCGTACTATCATATGTTTAACTAGTGAAGTATATCGATTTTGATATGTACAATTTGGTATGTTTTAAAGGCATTTGGAGAAGATCGTTTATTCACTACAGCGATGGCTGCTAATGCTTTGATTACCACATGGTCTATATATGAAGATTCCTCAGGAGCGTTAAAATGGGACCCAGGTAATTTCTTCAAACCTAATTAACAAACCTGACGCCGGTAAATGTTATGCGAGAAACAATGACGAGTGTAGTTTGCCGAACAATCTTAGTAACCAATAACACACACACACACACACACACACACACACACACACACACACACTAATCAACAATGGAAATCTATTATAAAACTGATAATTTTGTGGTTAAGCCCTTTTAGGGTCCACTCCCCTTTTGTCTAACAGTCAGTGATTCATTAATATGCATATTTCAAAATTAATTAAATGGTGTCTCAGATTGAAAACATTGGTAGATTCCTACTATACTAACCTTTAACTTTGACTTTTATACAACTTTTTTTATTAGTATTCTGCTAAACCGCTCACTTGAACTTGATGGAGACTTATCAGCATGATGTGCACGTTGTCAGCCTGTTCGGCTCAGTTGAGCTATTGCAATCTATCACCGTCCGTCGTGTGTCGTGCATAAACTTTACATTTTTATCTTCTCCTCCAAAACTACTCAGCAAAATTTGATGTAACTTGGGGATTATTATGCCTTGGTAACAGGCTTTCAAAATTGTGTTCGGTGGTTGATCACAGCAAACAGTTGATCACACTCAACAAGATGGCTGCTGTTATTAAAAATGGTCAAAAGAAAAAATCTTTTTCTCTGAAACCAAAAGGTGCAGACGAATTTTGATTAGATATTTGGATTCAGGATACCTTGGAACATTAAAAATGTGTTTTTCATAAAAATTGGACAAAAAAAAGATAACGCAATTTTTTAAGTAAATTATGTAGTTTTTAAAACAAGAAATTTATTGTTATAAGTCAATAACGGCTTAAGATAATTGTATGGAGTTTTCACTGTTGATCTTGTCTTGCATTTTATTCAATAGATATAAAGGTCAAAGGCCAAGGTCATGTCCCAGTGTTTTGACCTTTGATAAAAAAGCATATCAGGTGATAATGACATGGGATTTTCAGTTAATTGTAGGTATTGTCATGACGATCATTTTGATACATAGATCAAGGTCATGGGTCCCAATGTCAAGGTCGCAGATGCACAACTATACCGAAATAGTTAATTATCTGCAAAACTATAAACTTTTTATATAGGTATGTATGTAAGAATACTGTAGGTAATGTTACAATGGCCATTTTGATATATGCATAAAGGTCTTTGCTTCAAAGGTCAAGGTCGCAGATGCACAACTAAACTGAAATGGTTAATTATTTCAAAAACTATAAACATTTTGTATAGGCATGTATATTAGAATATTGTAGGTATTGATCTAACAGTCATTTTGATATATAAATAAAGGTCATGGGATCAAAAGTCAAGGCCAAAGATGTAAGTGAGCACTTTCAAAAACTATAAACTTTTTGTATAGGTATATAATTAGAATATTGTAGGTATTAGCCTTATGGTCATTTGGATATATGAATGAAGGTCATGAGTTCAAAGGTCAAGATCATAGATTCAAATGAATACTGACTTGGTTACTTATCTTTAAAACTATAAATATTTTGTATAAGCGTGTATATAAGAACATTGTAGATATTGGCCTAATGATCATTTTGATATATGAATGAGGGTTATGGGTTCAAAGGTCAAGGTCACTGGTGAGCGTTTAGACCAATGGACCACTTATATAAAAACTTATTACGCATTTTGTCCGGTCTATTTTTCCTTTGGATTTGCATAAACCTTAATGAAGTGATCAATAACAAGAAAAGTTTAAATGTAAATATTACTAGCATGTTCGAATTTATTTATTAGTAGCTAAACTGGCTAAAGCATGATGAGCTATTGGCATGATGCGTGTGTGCATGCGTCGTGTGTCTGTCCGTAGACAGCAAAAAGTCTAAAACTACCGGGCCTTTTCAAACCTAATTTATTGTTCAAGGTCCTTGCTAGAGTCCGACTGTACAAATCATGGCGATAGGATATCCAAGATGGCTGCCGTTACTAAAATAGAAAAAAACTAAAAAAATCTTTTTCTCCAGAACCAGTTATTGGAGGCAAAAGCCAAATAGCTTTAGATGATCTTAACCTCTAAGTTTGTAAATTTCGTGGAATTCTGACAAAAAAAGTTAGGTGTTTTTCCGTTTAATTTTGCAAAAATTGTAAAATATTTTCAAATTGTAATGACTTGACTACTTGATCAGATGATGACATGGGGTTTTCAGTTTTAACATATTTTTGTAATTACCTTCAAAATGGGGTCAAGGTCAATTGTGAAGGGCATGATCTAATTTTTTACGTTTCTGATTTTATTTATTATCAGGAAAACTATAAGCTTTTTGTATAGGCATGTGTGTTGGAATATTGTTGGTATTCATGTGACAATCATTTTGACATATAGATTAAGGTTATGGGTTCAAATCTCAGGGTCACGGATGCGAAAAAACAGTGAAATGGTTCATTATCTTGAAAACTATTAACTTTGTGTATAGGCATATATTTTAAAATGTTGTAGGTATTGATACAACGGTCATTTTGATGTATAGACAATGGTCATGAGTCCAAAGGTCAAGGTCACAGTAGCAAAATAATACAACAATGGTTAATTATCTCGAAAACTATAAACTTTGTGTATAGGCATGTATAATAGAATTATGTTGGTATTGATGCAACGATCATTTTGATGTATAGATTAAGGTCATGGGTTTAAATGTCAAGGTCACACAAGAGAAAGTATATTGAAACTGTTTATTATCTTGAAAACTATTAACTTTTAATATAAGCATGTATAAGAGAATGTTGTAGGTATTGATACATCTGTCATTTTAATGTATAGAAAAAGTTCATTGGTTCATAGGTCAAGGTCACGGTAGCAAATTAATACCAAAATGGTGAATTATCTGGAAAACTATTAACTTTTTGTATAGACATGTATATTGGAATATTGTTTGTATTGATGCAACGACTATTAACGTTTTTACAGGCATGTATATAAGGTTGTAGATATAAATGCAACTACTATTTTGATGTATAGAAAATGGTCATGGGTTCAAAGGTCAAGATCACGGATGCAAAAAAATACCAAAATGGTTATAACTTGACTATTTGATCGGAAAATGACATGGGGTTTTCAGTTTTGAAATATTCTTGTAATTACCTTCAAAATGAGGTCAAGGTCAAATGTGAAGGTTATGACCCAATGTTTTACCTTTCCTGAAAAAAATGGTTGACCCAATTTTTACGCAGTGTACAAATAAGATGTTTGTTTCAACCAAATCATTGAAAATTTTCTTCTCTGAATTGGTCAATTCTCACCCAATACAGCATGAAAAGTCCTTAAGTAACAGTAATCCAAAAGTTGTGTCTGACATATCAGCCAAAATCCAAGGTGGCTTCTGTTTCTATAAATAACAAAAACACAAAAGACCAATGCAGATTTATTTGGAAGTGGAATGCCATTTCACAAGATTTGCATGTTGTTTATCAAAAATGTAAATTACCTGTCAGTTGAACATCACTAGTCGTATTAGGCCTCTTGTTCATTTATAAAGAGATATTTCCTCATTTTCCCGGCTATGGATTATGTATCTTGGCTTCCACTTAAAGGCTTGTCATCATTGTATTAAAGATGCACCAGAAACAGTCAAATCTACAGTTACCAAACTAGTGACTTGGTTAAACAAATATATTTTGGACGGATCATATAAACCATGGAATGCATTTTTCTCTGGATCGGCAAAGGGAGCAGCGGTTAGACTTCTCTCTCTCTCTCTCTCTCTCTCTCTCTCTCTCTCTCTCTCTCTCTCTCTCACACACACACACACCACAATTACCCGTACTTGTGTTTGTTTTGAAAGATGCTCGAGAAATTTTCAAAAATGTCCTGAATTCTGATTAATTGCTTTTGTAAAAATTACAATGTCCCTCCCCTCCAACAAAAGTTAAAATGTCACTTGACGAAGAATAACGAAAACACCAGAGAAGTACATAGTTGATATAGTGGTACACCTTAAATACATCAAGTGATATCAGCCGGTCTGTTACCGTTCACACATGAAAACTTAAACGATTACATACCACCAATTTAAAAAGAAATAATATCATATTTTACATTACATTATGAACACCTTAAATCAATCTAGACGCTAAATTTTCCATAGTGGTTTACATGAAAACAGTCAAAATATATTCTGTTATAGTTGTTTAAAAAGTGTGAAACTATAAACTTTTTGTATGTATATTAGAATATTGTAGGTGTTGATTTGATATATAGTTGAAGAACATGGGTTTAAATCAAAGCCATGCACATATACATAAGGATACTGAAATGGATAATCTGAAAAGCTATCAACATTTTATATATACATATATATAAGAATATTAAAGATATTAATAGGCCATTGAACAATTGAACCATTTTGATATGGTCAATATGTTCAATGAATGGCTACAGCCTTTCTAGATAAACCGAAAAACCCAAGTTAGTTGGACTTTATGAAGAAAATATGGGGTCTTCATATTGCAACTATTTTTGTGTTTGTATAATTATTTTATTTTTTTATGATATTTCAATGTAGATTTTAATTTCACATCATTTCATTAAACTTGGAAAATAAACTTTTATATTGAAAATGCAGAAGATCTTCAGTGATAATGGTTTCTGAAAAAAGTTTCAGAAGATCTTCAGTGATAATGGTTTCTGAAATAAGTTTCAGAAGATCTTCAGTGTTAATAAGTTCTGAAATAAGTTTAAAAAATAATTGAGTTTATTTTTTCTTTTGTACCTTTGCTACAGTTTTAGATATGTATCAATATACTGTAGCTAGACCTAACATATAATGACATTGGTATTTCAACTTTATAATTGTTATGTCAGTTGTATTTGATTTTGTTAAATCTGACACTTAATTATTAATTTCTTTGATAGACATCACAATCGGAATATCCAGAGAACCGATATGAGTATATCAATGGTACAAAAGTCCCAGAAGGCAACCATCACCATTACGCACCAGCATACCGTGGTATACAAGGAGTTGTCAACGAGACCTGGTACCAACAGCAGATTGTATCAAAAAAATCACCGCTAGATTTCCATGGTTTTAACAACAATGATTACTTCCCTTCTGGTGTTCGGAATCATACGTATGCTGTTACTATGTTGGCTTTGTCCACATTTATAAATATACATAATGACACCGTCACAATTTAAAATTTGTTTACACCAGACTTGCTGTTTGTTTTGTTGGATATTACCAGTTCTTACAGATTTATTAATTTACCAAAGACGAAGTTCTTTCCAACCTTTCTGAGTTCTCGAGTTTTTTAGTATCAATCTTAGACAGAAAGAACTTGATCTTTTTACTTTTGTTGGGTTCCTAAACTCCATAAAAATCCATACAATGAAAGATATAACAGCCATCTAAATGTACCACTAGATCATCGGTAACTCCGAAAAGATGCTTGACGAAGGTCGGTGGTTTCTCTGGACACTGGTTTCTTCCAGCATCCATTAATTGATCATTTCGATTAGTAGAAAAATCTTTATTAGAGTGTAAAAATTCCTTACTCCATTCCACTTCAAATAAATGAAAATATAGGATTTATGGGACGTGAGGGGGGATCTTAACAGTTTACAAGTTACATTTTAAAAGGAATGTAATCAGTAATTATAATAATACATCTTTATTTAAAGTTGAATTTTTAAACAAATAAAACATAAGCTTTAGAGAGCTTTAGATCGGTACCATGGCCCTCACATGGGGACTGACCAAAGATCATATATATTGTATTCTATTGTAGGAAATGAAGTTTCAAATTGTGAACACATGTACAAAGTTTACACCTTTACTTGCAAGAAAGCAGTTCACTAAAATGCCCCCGCATACCAGTCCCTGGTGCAATCAATTTTTAGAAATATTATGTTCCCTTTTTACATATTCTGCAAAGATGCGCCAGCATACCAGCCCCTGGTGCAATCAGATTTAGAAATATTATGTTCCCTTTTTACATATTCTGCCAAGATGCCCCAGTATACCAGCCCCAGGTGCAATCAATTTTAGAAATATTATGTTCCCTTTTTACATATTCTGCCAAGTTTTATAAATAACATGCAATCAAGAAGTCTTCGAGAAGACCAAACTTAATTTAGTGTTTGATTGTATCAAAACTTTCTAAACCCTGTACACACTACACATTTTAAAATATTTAATACTTTTACACCATAATGGGGTAAAACATTATTCCTATTTCACTCGCATACTTGCATCGATATAGACAAATACAGAACAATTTTAACGGTCATTTATTCCAAAATTAACCTGGGGTTCCATGATTTTGCGATACTTAACTTTTTTTTTTAGGAAATTTCGAAAATAAATAAATCGTACAATAAACAGCGATTTATTAAAATGATAGTTCAAAATGATAAGGTTCCTATTTCTGAAGCAACTTTATCTAAATACAATGTTTTTTTTTCCGTCCAACTTTGTTATGTATGCACAAAAAGAGAAATTACCACGACGTCACGCCAATGTTAAATTTTCTGTCTACTGAGCACCAGAAGTGTCAAAATTGATCAGAACACGAACAAAATTATCCACAAATGTAAACTTAAAAGCATTGAAGAAAACTCTCGCAAATATTTAAAAATATTAAATTTAAAATCAATGAAAATGTTAAGCGCAAAAACACAATGAAGTTAATCTCGGTTTTTACAATGAGGACATCTAAATTTATCACCGTTAGTATTGTGCTTTTGATATTGTTGGCCCCTTTTTTTATCAATAATTAGATGCCTTAAGTTACGTACATAGCATTCCCCTCTATGACATGATACCTTTTTGTAGATGACAGATTGACACTATGACATCACAGCACTCTCTTCTATGACATGATGCCTGCTGCTAGATGAGAGATTGACACTATGACATCACGGCACTCCATTCTTTGACATGATGCCGGCTGCTAGATGACAGATTGACACTATTACATCATACCACTCCCTTCTATGATACGATACCTGCCGGTAGATGACAGATTGACACTATGACATCACAGCACTCTCTTCTATGACATGATGCCTGCTGCTAGATGACAGATTGACACTATGACATCACGGCACTCCATTCTTTGACATGATGCCGGCTGCTAGATGACAGCTTGACACTATGATATCATAATACTCCCTTCTATGATATGATACCTGCCGGTAGATGACAGATTGACACTATGACATCATAGAACTCCCTTCTGCTAGATGACAGATTGACACTATGACATCACGGCACTGCATTCTTTGACATGATGGCGGCTGCTAGATGACAGATTGACACTATGACATCTTACCACTCCCTTTTATGATATGATACCTCCCGTTAGATGACAGATTGACACTATGACATCATAGAACTCCCTTCTGCTAGATGACAGATTGACACTATGACATCATACCACTCCCTTTTATGATATGATACCTGCCGTTAGATGACAGATTGACACTATGACATCATAGAACTCCCTTTTATGATATGATACCTGCCGTTAGATGACAGATTGACACTATGACATCATAGAACTCCCTGCTGCTAGATGACAGATTGACACTATGACATCATACCACTCCCTTTTATGATATGATACCTGCCGGTAGATGACAGATTGACACTATGACATCATACCACTCCCTTTTATGATATGATACCTGCCGGTAGATGACAGATTGACACTATGACATCATAGAACTCCCTGCTGCTAGATGACAGATTGACACTATCACATCACGGCACTCCATTCTTTGACATGATGCCGGCTGCTAGATAACAGATTGACACTATGACATCATACCACTCCCTTCTATGATATGATACCTGCCGGTAGATGACAGATTGTCACTATGACATCATAGAACTCCCTGCTGCTAGATGACAGATTGACACTATGACATCACGGCACTCCATTCTTTGACATGATGCCGGCTGCTAGATGACAGATTGACACTATGACATCATACCACTCCCTTCTATGATACGATACCTGCCGGTAGATGACAGATTGACACTATGACATCATAGAACTCCCTTCTGCTAGATGACAGATTGACACTATGACATCATGGCACTGCATTCTTTGACATGATGCCGGCTGCTAGATGAGAGATTGACACTATGACATCATACCACTCCCTACTATGATATGATACCTGCCGTTAGATGACAGATTGACACTATGACATCATAGAACTCCCTTCTGCTAGATGACAGATTGACACTATGACATCATACCACTCCCTTTTATGATATGATACCTGCCGTTAGATGACAGATTGACACTATGACATCATAGAACTCCCTGCTGCTAGATGACAGATTGACACTATGACATCATACCACTGCCTTTTATGATATGATACCTGCCGGTAGATGACAGATTGACACTATGACATCATAGAACTCCCTGCTGCTAGATGACAGATTGACACTATGACATCATACCACTCCCTTTTATGATATGATACCTGCCGGCAGATGACAGATTGACACTATGACATCAACCACTCCCTTTTATGATATGATACCTGCCGGCAGATGACAGATTGACACTATGACATCACGGCACTCCATTCTTTGACATGATGCCGGCTGCTAGATGACAGATTGACACTATGACATCATACCACTCCCTTTTATGATATGATACCTGCCGGTAGATGACAGATTGACACTATGACATCATAGAACTCCCTTCTGCTAGATGACAGATTGACACTATGACATCTTACCACTCCCTTTTATGATATGATACCTGCCGGTAGATGACAGATTGACACTATGACATCATAGAACTCCCTGCTGCTAGATGACAGATTGACACTATCACATCACGGCACTCCATTCTTTGACATGATGCCGGCTGCTAGATAACAGATTGACACTATGACATCATACCACTCCCTTCTATGATATGATACCTGCCGGTAGATGACAGATTGTCACTATGACATCATAGAACTCCCTGCTGCTAGATGACAGATTGACACTATGACATCACGGCACTCCATTCTTTGACATGATGCCGGCTGCTAGATGACAGATTGACACTATGACATCATAATACTCCCTTCTATGATATGATACATGCCGGTAGATGACAGATTGACACTATGACATCATAGAACTCCCTTCTGCTAGATGACAGATTGACACTATGACATCACGGCACTCCATTCTTTGACATGATGCCGGCTGCTAGATGACAGATTGACACTATGACATCATACCACTCCCTTCTATGATACGATACCTGCCGGTAGATGACAGATTGACACTATGACATCATAGAACTCCCTTCTGCTAGATGACAGATTGACATTATGACATCACGGCACTCCATTTCTTGACATGATGCCGGCTGCTAGATGACAGATTGACACTATGACATCATACCACTCCCTTCTATGATACGATACCTGCCGGTAGATGACAGATTGACACTATGACATCATAGAACTCCCTTCTGCTAGATGACAGATTGACACTATGACATCACGGCACTCCATTCTTTGACATGATGCCGGCTGCTAGATGACAGATTGACACTATGACATCATACCACTCCCTTCTTTGGTATGATACCTGCCGGTAGACGACAGATTGGCACTATGACATCATAGCACTCCCTTCTATGACATGATACCTGCTTGCATATGACAAATCGACACTACGTCATGATTGCATCACCCTCTATGTCATGATACCTCCTTCTAGATGTCAGATAGACACTATCTCATCGCTGCACTACCGTCTTTGTCATGATACCTGTTTGTAGATGACATATCGACACTATATCATCATTGCACTACACTCTATGCCATGGTACCTGTTTATAAATGACAGATCGACATTATCTCATCATTGCACTACCCTCTTTGCCTTGATACCTGCTTGTGAATGAGAGATCGACATTATTTCATCATTGCACTACCCTCTTTGTCATAATACCTTCTTGTAAATGACAGATCGACACTATTTCATCATTGCACTAACCTCTTTGCCATTATACTTCATTCTTAATGACAGATCAACACTATTTTATCATTGCATTATCCTCTATGCAGTGATACCTGCTTGTAGATAACAGATCGCCACTATGTCATCATTGCACTCCCCTTTATGACATGATACCTGCTTGTAGATGGCAGATTGGCACTATGACATCATTGCACTCCCCTTTATGATATGATACCTGCTTGTAGATGGCAGATTGGCACTATGAGATCATATAACTACCCTTTATGACATGATACCTGCTTGTAGATGGCAGATTGGCACTATGACATCATTGCACTCCCCTTTATGACATGATACCTGCTTGTAGATGGCAGATTGGCACTATGACATCATTGCACTCCCCTTTATGACATGATACCTGCTTGTAGATGACAGATCGCCACTATGTCATCATTGCACTCCCCTTTATGACATGATACCTGCTTGTAGATGACAGATCGCCACTATGTCATCATTGCACTCCCCTTTATGACATGATACCTGCTTGTAGATGGCAGATTGGCACTATGACATCATATAACTACCCTTTATGACATGAAACCAGCTTGTATATGACAGATTGACACTATATCATCATTGCACTACCTCTATGGCATGGTACCTATTTGCAGATGACAGATTAAAACTATGTCATCATTGCACTACCCTCTATGGCATGATACCTGCTTGTAGATGACAGATGGACATTACGTCATCATAGCACTCCCTTTTATAACATGATACCTATTTCAAGATGACAGATTAACACTATGTCAGCTTACATTACCCTCTATGCAATGATATCTGCTTCTAAATCACAGATCAACACTATCTCATTCTTGCACTACCCTCTATGTCATGATACCTGCTTTTAGTTGACAGATCGACACTATCTCATCATAGCTTCCCCTCTTTGCGGTAATACATGCTTGTAAGTGACACATTGACACTATGGCATCATAGCGCTATCCTCGAAAGCCACGATACTTCCTTTTAAATGACAGATCAACACTTTTTCTTCACTGCACTATCCATTATGCGGTGATACCTGCTTGTAAATGACAAATCGATACTATGTCATCATTGCACTACTCTCTTATGGCATGATACCTATTTGCAGATGACATGTCGACACTATCTCATCGTTGCACTACCGTCTTTACTATCATACCTGCTTGTGAATGACAGATCGACACTATTTCATCATTGCACTATCATCTATGTCATGATACCTGCTTGTAGATGACAGATCGACACTATCGCATCATTGCACTACCCTCTATGCCATAATACCTGCTTGTAAATGACAGATCGACACTATCTCATCATTCTATTATCCTCTATGCATTGGTACTATGTCATCATAGATCTCTCCTCTATGACATGTAAATTTGTAGATGACACTTTGTCATCATAGCACTGGCCTCTATATCATGATAGCTACTGGTAGACAACAGAATGACACTATAACATCATAGCACTTACTTGTAGATTGACACTGTAACATCATAACACTACGCTCTATGACATAATAACTACTAGTAGACGACAAATGGACACTATGACATTATGCTTGTAAATGACAGATTGACTTTGTCATCCTTGCACTACCCTCTATGACATAATTACTACTGGTAGATTGATGGCAAATGGACATTATGAAATCATAAAACTCCCCTCTAAGACACAATACCTGTTTGTAGATGAGAGATTGACATTATGACATCAGTGCACTACCCTCTATGACATAATAACTACTAGTAGATGAAAAATGGACACTATCACATCATAAAACTCCCCTCTATGTTATGATTCCTGATTGTAGATGACAGATCAACACTATGGCATCATTGCACTACCCTCTCTGCCGTTAAACCTGCTTGCAGATGACAGCTTGATATTATGTCATCATAGCACTACCCTCTATAACATAATAACTACTGGTCGTAGACAAATGGACTCTATGATATCATAGCATTCACCTCTAGGCCATGATAACTGCTGATCGACAATATGTCATCATTGCACTACCCTCTAAACCATGATAACAGTTTGTAGGTGACAGATCGACATTATCTTATCATTGCACTACCATTTATGCGGTGATACCTGCTTGTAAATGACAGATCGACACTATATCATCGTTGCACTACCCTCTATGTCATGATACATGCTTGTAGATGACAGATCGACACTATCTCATCATTGCACTACCCTTTATGGCATGACAACTTCTAGTAGATGACAGATTGACACTCTGTCGTCATTGCCTTCCTTTCTATGAATTTATACCTGCTTGTAAATGACAGATCCGCACTATCTCATCATTGCACTACCCTCTATGCCATGATACCTGCTTGTGGCTGAAAGATCGACACTATATCATCATTCCACTACCCTCTATGCCATGATACCTGCTTGTAGATGACAGCATGATTCTATGTCATCATAACACTACCATTTATGACATAATAACTACTTGTCCAAGACAAATGGACACTATGACATTATAGCATTCCCCTCTAGACCATGATACCTGCTTATAAATGACAGATCGACACTATCTCATCCTTGCACTACCCTATATTTCATGATACCTGCATGTGAATGAGAGATCGACACTATCGCATCATTGCACTACCCTCTATACCATGATACCTATTTTTGCACTACTCTATGTCATGATACCTGCTTGTAGATGACAGCTTGACACTATGTCATCATAACACTACCCTCTATGACATAATAACTACTAGTAGTAGACAAATGGACACTATGACATCATATCATTCCCCTCTAGACCATGATAACTGCTTCCAAATGACAGATCGACATTATTTCAACATTGCACTACCCTCTATGTAATGATTCCTGCTTGAGATTAACACTATCTCATTATTACACTACCTTCTATGTCATAATACATGCTCTAGATGACAGATCGACACTATTTATCATTGCACTACCCTCTATGCCATAATACGTGCTTGTAAATGACAGATTGACACTCTCTTATAATTGCACTACCCTCTCTGTCATGATACTTCTAGTACACGACAAAATGACACTCTGTCATACTTGCGTCCCCTTCTGTCACTGGATACCTTCTTGTAAATGACAGATCGACACTATGTAATCATTGCACTACCCTTTATGCCATAATACCTGCTTGTAGATAACAGATCGACACTATTTCATCATTGCATTACCCTTTAATAGGGCTCTTTGTCATGATATCTGCTAGTAGATGACAGATCGACTCTATCTCATCATTGCACTACCTTCTATGCCATGATAACTGCTTGTATATGACAGATCGACACTATCTCATCATTGCACTACCTTATTTTCCATGATGCATGCTTGCAGATGACAGATTAACACTATGACGTCATTGCACTAACCTCTGTGGCATGATACCTGCTTGTAGATGACAGATTGACAGTATGTCATCAAAGCACTCTTTTCTATAACATGATACTTATTTGAAGATGACTGATTGACATTATATCAACATAGCACTACCCACTATGCCATGAAATCTGACACTATATCATCATTACACTACCCTGTGTGCCATAATACCTATTTGAAGATGTCATGATAGCTATTTACAGATGACAAATTATATCGTATATTGTATCTATAACATAATACCTATTTGAGGATGACAGAATGACAAATCAACACTATCTCACCATTGCACTACCCTCTCTGCCATGATACTTGCTTGTAGATGACAGCTTTATATTATGTCATCATAGCACTACCCTCTATGACATTATAACTACTGGCCGTAGACAAATGGACTCTATGATTTCATAGCATTCACCTCTAAGCCATGATAACTGCTGATCGACACTATGTCATCATTGCACTACCCTCTAAACCATGAAACTTGCTTGTAGATGACAGATCTACACTGTTTCATCATTGCACTACCATTTATGCGTTGATACCTGCTTGTAAATGACAGATCGACACTATATCATCGTTGCACTACCGTCTTTGCCATGATACCTGCTTGTGAATGACAGATCGACACTATCTAATCATTTTACTACCCTCTTCGGCATGATACCTGTTTGCAGATGACAGATCAACACTATGTCGTCATTGCACTAACCTCTGTGGCATGATAACTGCTTGTAGATGACACATTGACAGTATATCATTGAAGCACTCTCTTCTATAACATGATACTTGTTTGAAGATGACAGAATGACATTATATCAACAAAGCACTACCCTGTATGCCATGAAATCTGACACTATCTCATCATTGCACTACCCTCTGTGTCGTGAAAGCTATTTACAGATGACAGATTAACACTATGTCATCATTGCACTGCCCTCTATGGCATGATAGCTATTTACAGGTGACAGATTAACAGTATGTCATCATAGCACTCTCTTATATAACAGGATACCTATTTGAGGATTACAGAATGACACTATCTCATCATTGCACTACCCTTTATGCGCTGATTACTGCTTGTAAATGACAGATCGACACTATTTGATTTTTGCACTATCCTCTATGCGGTGATAACTGCTTGTAAATGACAGATTGACACTATCTGATCATTGCACTACCCTTTTTGTCATGATACCTACTTTGAGGTGACAGCGGGATACTATGTCATCAAAGCACTCCCCTCTATGCCATGACGCCTGCTTATGACAGATCGACACTATCTCCTCATTCCACTACCTTCTTTACCATGATACCTGCTTGTAGATGGCAGATCGACTTTATATCAGCATTGCACTACCCTCTATGTAATGATACCTGTTTGCAGATGACAGATCAACACTATGTCGTCATTGCACTAACCTCTGTGGCATTACACTTGCTTGTAGATGACAGATTGACAGTATGTCATCATAGCACTCTCTTCTATAACATGATATTTATTTGAAGATGACAGATTAACATTATATCAACAAAGCACTACCCACTATGCCATGAAATCTGACACCATCTCATCATTGCATATGCCATAATACCTATTTGAAGATGACAGATTAACACTATGTCATCATTGCACTACCCTCTTTGTCATGAGAGATGATAGCTATTTACAGATGACAGATTAACACTATGCCATCATAGCACTCCCTTCTTTAACATGATAGCTATTTGAGGATGACAGATTGACACTATGTCAACATAGCACTACCCTCTGTGCCATGATACCTGCTTCTAAATGACAAATCAACACTATCTCATCATTGCACTACATTCTATGCCAAGATACATGCTTGTAGATGACAGCTCGACTCTATCTTAGCATTGCACTCCTTTCTATAACATGATACCAATTTGAGAATGACAGAATGTCACTATGTCAACATTGCACTACCCTCTGTGCCATGATACCTGCTTCTTAATGTCAAATCGACACTATTTCATTATTCCACTTTCCTCTGTGCGGTGATAACTGCTTGTGAATGACAGATCGACACTATCACATCATTGCACTACCTTCTATGCCCTGATACATGTTTGTAGATGACAGATCGACTCTATGTCAGCATTGCACTACCCTGTATGACATAATAACTACTGGTCGATGACAAATGATCACTATGACATCATAGAACTCCCCTTTACGACATGATTCCTGCTTGTATATGACAGATCGACACTATATCATCGTTGCACTACCGTCTTTGCAATCATACCTTCTTGTGAATGACAGATCGACACTATCTCATCATTGCACTACCATCCAAGTCATGATACCTGCTTGTAGATGACAGACTAACACTATTCCATTATTGCACTACCATCCATGTCATCGACCCTATCTCATCATTGCACTACCTTTTTTTGCCATAATACATGCTTCTAAACCACAGATCGACACTATCTCATCATTGCACTATCATCTATATCATGATACCTGCTTGTAGATGACAGATCGACACTATCTCATCATTGCACTATCATCTATGCCATAATACCTGCTTGTAAATGACAAGATCGACATTATATTATCGTTGCACTGTCATCTTTGCCATGATACCTGCTTGTAAATGACAGATCGACACTATAATATCGTGTCACTGCCGTCTTTGCCATGATACCTGCTTCTAAATGACAGTTCGACACTATCTCATCATTTCACTACCCTCTATGCGCTGATACCTGCTTGTAAATGACATATCGAAACTATCTCATCATTGCATTACCAACTACGCCATGATACCTGCTTGTAGAAGGCAGAATGACAGTATGTCATCATAGGACTCCATTCTATAACATGATATCTATTTGAAGATGACAGATTGTAATTGACAGCTTGATACTATATCATCATAGCACTACCCTCTATCACATAATAACTACTGGTCTATGACAAATGGACACTATGACATCATAGAACTCCCTTCCATACCCTGGTACCTACTTGTAGATGACAGATCGACTCTATGTCAGCATTGCACTACCTTCTATGTTATTATACCTGCTTTTATATGGCAGCTTGATACTATATCATCATAGCACTACCCTCTATCACATAATAACTACTGGTCTATGACAAATGGACACTATGATATCATAGAACTCCCTTCCATACCCTGGTACCTACTTGTAGATGACAGATCGACTCTATGTCAGCATTGCACTACCTTCTATGTTATGATACCTGCTTTTAGATGGCAGCTTGATACTATATCATCATAGCACTACCCTCTATCACATAATAACTATTGGTCTATGACAAATGGACACAGTAAGCGTGGTGCGATAAAGAATCCTATGCCATCAGCGCAACACACAAAGCAAGATTTCGTCACTTTGCCTATAGCTGACGACAACGCGATTCGAAAATATTTTTGACTGACCTTAAACTCTCTCACTCTCACCTCTCCTTTCGTTTTTGTCTTGTAAAATATAATCTGACGTAGAGATAAAAAAATCTAATACGCTTCCATAGAAGGGTGGTAGCAATGGGTTGTATTTATTTTTTCGAAATAATTAAAAATACTTTGAATGAGTAGATTTAATGACATTTCAGCATCTAAAACTATAGTCCATATCTGACATTTTAGTCTGAAGCAATAGGAAACCGCTGTTAGTTAAAGGCCTACCTTAACTTTAAACTACTAGATTAGACAAAATATACATAACTAAATTTGAAATTGATGCAAAATCAGAATTTCGGTAACTTGAATTTTTGTATGTAGCAATTACAACAGTACCGTATCCACCGTATCCAGTTCTACGATATTAAAAATTGTCTTTATCATTTTACAACACTTAAAAGATATACAAATGACTAAATATGTGTAATTAGTGTTTAAATACAACCTATCGCTACCACCTTTCGCCAAAAAAAAAATAATAATAACAAAACTGTGCGCCATTCCTTGCTGATTTGTTTCTTTATTCTTATGAAGCAGAATTTATGCAGAACCTTGTTAAATCTGTAGAGAAGACTGTCGCCAAATCATTCTACTGAACATACAGATATATAGATAATGTTCTGTCGCTTAACAATCCTAAATTTGGAAACTATGTAAATGTCATCTATCCTAGTGAGCTTGAAATAAATGACACGACTGATTCCTAAAGTTCTGCTTCAGATTTAGATTTGTACCTTAATTATGACGCACACGAAAGGCTACATTTGAAACTATGACAAACGTTATGACTTCAATTTTTCTATTGTCAACTTTCCTCTTTTATGCAATAATATACCTGCTTCTCTTGCTTATGGTGGATTTGTTTCCCAATGGAAACAAACGCTATGGTAGAGCTTGTTCCCATTACGGGGACTTCCTTCAACGAACTAGGCCGCTTGCAAATGAATTGTTGACTCAAAGATACTGCAAGCTTATCAATGCCCTCAAAAAGCTTATCAAGGCCCTCAAAAAGTTTTATGGCACTCGTGATCAGTTTGATGTCCCTGTCTGGATTGCCCTGGATATATTGGACGTCTCATACAATTTTTTATTAAACACGTGGCGGGTAGCTAACAAAACAGGAGGTGCTTACCCTTCCGGAGCACCCAGCCTCACTTCCCTGGTTAGTTTCAGTTTTTACTTTGCTTCTGGATTGTGATCCGGACATGGATTAGTATGTTTTTGATAATAATAATAATAATAATAATAACTTTATTTTTCGGCATAGAAGTTCCAAGTTTTTAATCTGCAAAAATCGTAACTTTGTAACCGGTTAGGGTTAGGGTTAGTGTAAGAATAACAGCATAGAAGTTTTCAATATAGATATCCAGAGGTGCGATGTGTTGATTTCCAAAAAGATTTTTCCGATATCTTTTTCCATATCCGCACAAATGGCAACTATGTAACCGGTAAGGGTTAGGGTTAGTGTAAGAGGTAGGGCCTACAAGGTCCAAATTTTCAATATAGATATCAAGTGGTGCGATGTTTTGATTTCCAAAGAGATTTTTTTTCCGATATCCTTTTCCATATCCGCAAAAATGGCAACTTTGTAACCGGTTAGGGTTAGTGTAAGAATAACGGCATAGAAGCTCCAAGTTTTAAATATAGATATCCAGAGGTGCGATGTGTTGATTTCCAAAGAGATTTTTCCGATATCCTTTTCCATATCCGCAAAAATTGCAACTTTGTAACCGGTTAGGGTAGGGGTTAGGGTTAGTGTAAGAATAACGGCACAGAAACTCCAAGTTTTCAATATAGATATCCAGAGGTGCTTTGTTAATTTCCAAAGAGATTTTTCCGATATCCTTTTCCATATCCGCAAAAATCTTAACTTTGTAACCGGTTAGGGTTAGGGTTAAGGTTAGTGTAAGAATAACGGCATAGAAGCTCCAAGTTTTTAATATAGATATTCAGAGGTGCGATGTGTTGATTTCCAAAAAGATTTTTCCGATATCTTTTTCCATATCCCCAAAAATCGCAACTATGTAACCGGTTAGGATTAGTGTAAGAGTTAGGGCCTAGAAGGTCCAAATTTTCAATATAGATATCCAGAGGTGCGATGTGTTGATTTCCAAAGAGATTTTTCCGATATCCTTTTCCATATCCGCAAAAATCGCAACTTTGTAACCGGTTAGGTTTAGTGTAAGAATAACGGCATAGAGGCTCTAAGTTTTTAATACAGATATCCTGTGGTGCGATGTGTTTATGTCCAGAGAGGTTTTTCCTATATTCTTTTCCATATCCGCAAAAATCGCAACTTTGTAACCGGTTAGGCTTAGGGTTAGCTTTAGCGTAAAAGTTAGGGCCTAGAAGCTCTAAATTTTTAATGTAGATATCCAGAGGTGCTATGTCTCGAATTCCAAAGAGATTTTTTTGATATCCGTTAACGTATCCGCAAAAAACGCAACTTTGTAACCGGTTAGAGTTAGGGTTAGTATAAGAATAACGGCATAGAAGCTCCAAGTTTTCAATATGATATCCAGAAGTGCGATGTATTGATTTCCAAAGAGATTTTCCCGATATCCTTTACCGTAGACTCAAAAATCGCAATTTTGTAACTAGTTAGGGTTGGGGTTAGAGTACGTGTAAGAATAACGGCATTGAAGCTCCAAGTTTTCAATATAGATATCCAGAGGTGCGATGTGTCGATTTCCAAAGAAATTTGTGCCGATATCCTTTTCCATACCCGCAAAAATCGCAACTTTGTAACCGGTTAGGGTTAGGGTTAGTGTAAGAATAACGGCATAAAAGCTCCAAGTTTCCGATATAGATATCCAGAGGTGCGATGTGTTGATTTCTAAAGAGATTTTTGCCGATATACTTTACCGGATCTGCAAAAATCGCAACTTTGTAACCGGTTAGGGTTAGTGAAAGAGTTATGACCTGGATGTTCCAAATGTTCAATATAGATATCGAGAGGTACGATGTGTCGAGTTCAAAAAAGATTTTTCCGATATCCTTTACCGTATCCGCAAAAATCGCAACTTTGTAACCGGTTAGGGTTAGGGTTATGGAAAATGTAAGAATAACGGCATAGATGATGTCCTTTTCCACATTCGAAGAAATCGCAACTTTTTAACTGGTTAGGGTTGGGGTTAGGGTTAATATAAGAATAACGGCACAGAAGCTCCAAGTTCTCGATATAGATATCCAGAGGTGCGATGTGTTGATTTCCAAAGAGATTTTTCCAATATCCTTTTCCATACCCGCAAAAATCGCAACTTTGTAACCGGTTAGGGATGGGGCTAGGGTTAGTGTAACAATAACGGCATAGAAGCTCGATTTTTTCAATATAGATATCCAGAGGTGGATGTGTCGATTTCCAAAGAGATTTTTGCCGATATCCTTTTCCATACCCGCAAAAATCGCAACTTTGTAACCGGTTAGGGTTAGGGTAAGTGTAAGAATAATGGCATTGAAACTCCAAGTTTCCGATATAGATGTCGAGCTCGATTTTTTCAATATAGATATCGAGAGGTGCGATGTGTCGATATCAAAAGAGATTTTTCCGATATCCATTACCGTTTCCGCAAAAATTGCAACTTTGTAACCGGTTAGGGTTAGGGTTCGGGAAAGTGTAAGAATAACGGCATAGAAGCTCCAAGTTTCCGAAATAGATATCCAGAGGTACGATGTGTCGATTTCCAAAGAGATTTTTCCGATATCCTTTTCCATATCTGCAAAAATCGCAACTTTGTAACTGGTTAGGGTTGGGGCTAGGGTTAGTGTAACATAACGTCATAGAAGCTCGAAGTTTTCAATATAGATATCCAGAGGTGCGATGTGTCGATTTCCAAAGAGATTTTTGCCGATATCCTTTACCGGATCTGCAAAAATCGCAACTCTGTAACCTGTTAGGGTTAGTGAAAGAGTTAGGACCTGGATGTTCCAAATGTTCAATATAGATATCGAGAGGTGCAATGTGTCGATTTCAAAAGAGATTTTTCCGATATCCTTTACCGTATCCGCAAAAATCGCAACTTTGTAACCGGTTAGGGTTAGGGTAAGTGTCAGAGTTAAGGCCTAAAACTCCAAATTTTCAATATAGATATTCAGAGGTGCGATGTGTCGATTTCCTAGGAGATTTTGTAACTTGTTAGAGTTGGGGTTAGGGTTAGGGTAAGTGTCAGAGTTAAGGCCTAAAAACTCCAAATTTTCAATATACATTTTCAAAGGTGCGATGTGTCGATTTCCTAGGAGATTTTTCCGATATCCTTAACCGTATCCGCAAAAATCGCAACTTTGTAACCGGTTAGGGTTGGGGCTAGGTTTAGTGTAACAATAACGGCATAGAAGCTCGATTTTTTTCAATATAGATATCCAGAGGTGGGATGTGTCGATTTCCAAAGAGATTTTTGCCGATATCCTTTTCCATACCCGCAAAAATCGCAACTTTGTAACCGGTTAGGGTTAGGGTAAGTGTAAGAATAACGGCATTGAAACTCCAAGTTTCCGATATAGATGTCCCTAAGTGCGATATGTTGATTTCCAAAGAGATTTTCATGATATCCTTTTCCATTTCCGAAGAAATCGCAACTTTATAACTTGTAAGGGTTGGGGTTAGGGTTAGTGTAAGAATAACGGCATAGAAGCTCCAAGTTCTCGATATAGATATCCACAGGTGCAATGTGATGATTTCCAAAGAGATTTTTCCGATATCCTTTTCCATACCCGCAAAAATCGCAACTTTGTAACCGGTAAGGGTTGGGGCTAGGGTTAGTGTAACAATAACGGCATAGAAGCTCGAAGTTTTCAATATAGATATCCAGAGGTGCGATGTTTCGATTTCCAAAGAGATTTTTGCGGATATCCTTTTCCATACCCGCAAAAATCGCAACTTTGTAACCGGTTAGGGTTAGAGTTAGTGTAAGAATAACGTCATAGAATCTCGAAGTTTAAGATATAGATATCTAGAGGTGCGATGTGTTGATTTCCAAAGAGATTTTTGCCGATATACTTTACCGGATCTGCAAAAATCGCAACTTTGTAACCGGTTAGGGTTAGTGAAAGAGTTAAGACCTGGATGTTCCAAATGTTCAATATAGATATCGAGAGGTGCGATGTGTCGATATCAAAAGAGATTTTTCCGATATCCTTTACCGTTTTCGCAAAAATCGTAACTTTGTAACCGGTTAGGGTTAGGGTTCGGGAAAGTGTAAGAATAACGGCATAGAAGCTCCAAGTTTCCGAAATAGATATCCAGAGGTACGATGTGTCGATTTCCAAAGAGATTTTTCCGATATCCTTTTCCATATCTGCAAAAATCGCAACTTTGTAACTGGTTAGGGTTGGGGCTAGGGTTAGTGTAACATAACGTCATAGAAGCTCGAAGTTTTCAATATAGATATCCAGAGGTGCGATGTGTCGATTTCCAAAGAGATTTTTGCCGATTTCCTTTACCGGATCTGCAAAAATCGCAACTCTGTAACCTGTTAGGGTTAGTGAAAGAGTTAGGACCTGGATGTTCCAAATGTTCAATATAGATATCGAGAGGTGCAATGTGTCGATTTCAAAAGAGATTTTTCCGATATCCTTTACCGTATCCGCAAAAATCGCAACTTTGTAACCGGTTAGGGTTAGGGTAAGTGTCAGAGTTAAGGCCTAAAAACTCCAAATTTTCAATATAGATATTCAGAGGTGCGATGTGTCGATTTCCTAGGAGATTTTTCCGATATCCTTAACCGTATCCGCAAAAATCGCAACTTTGTAAATTGTTAGGGTTGGGGTTAGGGTTAGTGTAAGAAAAACGTCATAGAAGCTAGAAATTCTAATATAGATATCCAGAGGCGCAATGTGTCGATTTCCAAAGAGATTTTTATGATATCCTTTTCCATATCCGAAGAAATCACAACTTTGTAACTGGTAAGGGTTGGGGTTAGGGTTAGTGTAAGAATAACGGCATAGAAGCTCCAAGTTCTCGATATAGATATCCACAGGTGCAATGTGATGATTTCCAAAGAGATTTTTCCGATATCCTTTTCCATACCCGCAAAAATCGCAACTTTGTAACCGGTAAGGGTTGGGGCTAGGGTTAGTGTAACAATAACGGCATAGAAGCTCGAAGTTTTCAATATAGATATCCAGAGGTGCGATGTTTCGATTTCTAAAGAGATTTTTGCGGATATCCTTTTCCATACCCGCAAAAATCGCAAATTTGTAACCGGCTAGGGTTATTATTAAGGTAAGTGTAAGAATAACGGCATATAAGCTCTAGGTTCTCGATATAGATATCCAGAGGTGCGATGTGTTGATTTCAAAAGAGATTTTTCCGATATCCTTTTCCAAACCCGCAAAAATTGCAATTTTGTAACCGGTTAGGGTTGGGGCTAGGGTTAGTGTAAAAATAACGGCATACAAGCTCCAAGTTTCTGATATAGATATCCAGAGGTGTGATGTTTTGATTTCCAAAGAGATTTTTGCCGATTTCTTTTACCGAATCTGCAAAAATCGCAACTTTGTAACCGGTTAGGGTTAGGGTTAGGGTTAGCGAAAGAGTTAGGACCTAGAAGATCCAAATTTTAATATAGATATCCAGAGGTGCTATGTGTCGATTTCCAAAGAAATTTTTCGATATCCTTTTCCATACCCTCAAAAATCGCTACTTTGTAACCGGTTAAGATAAGGGTTAGGGTTAGTGTAAGAATAACGGCATAGAAACTCCAAGTTTCCGATATAGATGTCCAGAAGTGCCATATTTTGATTTCCAAAGAGATTTTTATGATATCCTTTTTCATATCCGAGGAAATCGCAACTTTTTAACTGGTTAGGGTTGGGGTTAGGGTTCGTGTAAGAATAACGGCTTAGAAGCTACAAGTTCTCGATATAGATATCCAGAGGTGCGATGTGTTGATTTCCAAAGAGATTTTCCCGATATCCTTTTCCATAACCGCAAAAATCGCAACTTTGTAACCGGTTAGGGTTGGGGCTAGGGTCAGTGTAACAATACGGCATAGTAGCTCGAAGTTTTCAATATTGATATCCAGAAGTGCGATGTGTCGATTTCCAAAGAGATTTTTGCCGATATCCTTTTCCATACCCGAAAAAATCACAACTTTGTAACTGGTTAGGGTTGGGGCTAGGGTTAGTGTAACAATACGGCATAGTAGCTCGAAGTTTTCAATATAGATATCCAGGTGCGATGTGTCGATTTCCAAAGCGATTTTTGCCGATATCCTTTTCCATACCCGCAAAAATCGCAAATTTGTAACCGGCCTGGGTTAGGGTTAAGGTAGGTGTAAGAATAACGGCATATAAGCTCCAAGTTCTCGATATAGATATCCAGAGGTGCGATGTGTTGATTTCAAAAGCGATTTTTGCCGATATCCTTTTCCATACCCGCAAAAATCGCAACTTTGTAACCGGTTAGGATTAGGGTTAAGGTAAGTGTCAGAATAACGGCATAGAAGCTCCAAGTTTCCGATATAGATGTCCAGAAGTGCCATATTTTGATTTCCAAAGAGATTTTTATGATATCCTTTTTCATATTCGAGGAAATCGCAACTTTTTAACTGGTTAGGGATGGGGTTAGGGTTAGTATAAGAATAACGGCATAGAAGCTCCAAGTTCTCGATATAGATATTCAGAGGTGCGATGTGTGGATTTCCAAAGAGATTTTCCCGATATCCTTTTCCATAACCGCAAAAAACGCAACTTTATAACCGGTTATGGTTGGGGCTAGGGTTAGTGTAACAATACGGCATAGAAGCTCGAAGTTTTCAATATAGATATCCTGAGTTGAGATGTGTCGATTTCCAAAGAATTTTTGCCGATATCCCTAACCGTATCCGCAAAAATCGCAACTTTTTAACTGGTTAGGGTTGGGGTTACGGTTAGTGTAAGAATAACGGCATAGAAGCTCCAAATTCTCGATATAGATATCCAGAGGTGCGATGTGTTGATTTCAAAAGAGATTTTTCCGATATCCTTTTCCATACCCGCAAAAATCGCAACTTTGTAACCTGTTAGGGTTAGGGTTAGTGTAATAATAACGGCATAGAAGCTCCAAGTTTACGATATAGAGATTCAGAGGTGCGATGTGTTGATTTCCAAAGAGATTTTTCCGATATCCTTTTCCATACCCGCAAAAATTGCAATTTTGTAACCGGTTAGGGTTTGGGTTAGGGTTAGTGTAATAATAACAGCGCAGAAGCTCCAAGTTTCCGATATAGATATCCAGACGTGCGATGTATTGATTTCCAAAGAGATTTTTGCCGATATCCTTTACCGAATCTGCAAAAATCGCAACTTTGTAACCGGTTAGGGTTAGGGTTAGGGTTAGCGAAAGAGTTAGGACCTAGAAGATCCAAATTTTTAATATAGATATCCAGAGGTGCTATGTGTCGATTTCCAAAGAAATTTTTCCGATATACTTTCCATACCCTCAAAAATCGCTACTTTGTAACCGGTTAAGGTAAGGGTTAGGGTTAGTGTAAGAATAACGGCATAGAAACTCCAAGTTTCCGATAGAGATGTCCAGAAGTGCCATATTTTGATTTCCAAAGAGATTTTTATGATATCCTTTTTCATATCCGAGGAAATCGTAACTTTTTAACTGGTTAGGGTTGGGGTTAGGGTTCGTGTAAGAATAACGGCTTAGAAGCTACAAGTTCTCGATATAGATATCCAGAGGTGCGATGTGTTGATTTCCAAAGAGATTTTCCCGATATCCTTTTCCATAACCGCAAAAATCGCAACTTTGTAACCGGTTAGGGTTGGGGCTAGGGTCAGTGTAACAATACGGCATAGTAGCTCGAAGTTTTCAATATTGATATCCAGAAGTGCGATGTGTCGATTTCCAAAGAGATTTTTGCCGATATCCTTTTCCATACCCGAAAAAATCACAACTTTGTAACTGGTTAGGGTTGGGGCTAGGGTTAGTGTAACAATACGGCATAGTAGCTCGAAGTTTTCAATATAGATATCCAGAGGTGCGATGTGTCGATTTCCAAAGCGATTTTTGCCGATATCCTTTTCCATACCCGCAAAAATCGCAAATTTGTAACCGGCCTGGGTTAGGGTTAAGGTAGGTGTAAGAATAACGGCATATAAGCTCCAAGTTCTCGATATAGATAT